>JANHQD010001034.1:0-71976 GCA_024721195.1 Marasmius sp. AFHP31
TCACTATATCCGATCGTGTGTTGAAGACGGCAAAGTCGAGTTGTACTTCATCGAAGGTGTTTACAATCCCGCAGATATGTTCACGAAGAATCTCGGTCATGAGAAGTTCTTACGGTTCAGAGATCACCTTGGACTTGATTTTTACTCGTCCACTTGATTCGCTCAGATGCGCTTTTCAGCTGCACTTAGCGAGGGGGTGTGTTGAATCCGCGGCCTAGATCTTAATCAGTCCCGGTTCACTTCTCCCGCAGTATGATTATGCGGGACAGTACTTCGTGTCTGTTCCATTGTTCTATATGCTCCATATGTACAATTTCTATTAGATATCTCTTTATGGTAGTTACATTCATGCCACATGTATATAAGCTGGTAGTTCTCTACGTGAATCTACAGTGTGCTTGAGCTTCTACGTCTCGCCTCTATCTCTCTATCAACTCTCCTGGTAAGTAGTAGTTGTAGTAATGTAGTAGTCCACTGCGCTAGGCGTCATGCCGGCTCTACACTTTAGACGACTTCTTCGGGACGTGTACGAAGGAAAAAATGTGACGTCAAGTTCAAAACATCGAAGTGCTCAGATAGAGACCTAGCTAAAATGCTTGATTATCACTCCGGACAATACTACTCAAGTTCGAAGTGTCCGAACTCCTAAACCATTGACACCACTACCACCAAGGGGGACGGAGGGTATTGGCCTGGGATAGCCTTCTGTAAGTATCGAGCGGTTAGCTCGTGTCTAGGTAGCTCGTAAGTAAGATGATTAATAGAAAAGATAAACGTAGCGACTCACTTCCCACTCAAAAAACGGAGGTCAAAAGTGGGAAGCGCCTGTATCGTGCACTACCTAAGTATGAACAGAAAAAAGGTACGGGATGAAATATAGGAATGATCGGAAAAAATGGGTGAAAGAAGTAACCAGGGGTAATGGTATAAGCTTCGAACATTCCGAGATAAATTTGAGCTGCGAAGAGTTATCAGAGGATGAGATGGCGCGGCAAGATGGACGCGGTCACCTGTTTACTCTTTCCTCCCGCGTCCATCTCGCCGCTCTCAAAGTTCGATACTCGTATATACTGTACCATTTCGGGATGATCGTCAGGTCACGCGTCACAGGAGACCCCATTCTGGTGAAATGTCACGCCCTGTCACGCGTCCCAGGCCTGACTGTCGAAAACTTCCGGAGGTTCGGTCACAGAAATGGCCTAAAAATAGCCCAGAAATGATGAATTTCACGAAGATTTCCGGCCGGTCACAGTGGACCGGCCTTTCTGTCGAAACCAAAAAGTGGATATTTTGGCCACGGGTCACACCCCCTGACGAATATCCCGAAATGGTACAGTACTCGTCTCGCAACATTCGCCCACCCACCACATCCCTACAACGTTAGAGGTTTGACGAAAACAAAGTTCTTGTTACCAGGGCATCGTCTCTTCCTCTTTCGTTCAGACTGGCCTGGAGTTCGGAATTTGTTCCCACCTCACCCTCCCTTGCCCTCCCGGCCAGCCTCCGGCAAACCATTCTATTCGCAGCTCACTCTTCTGATCCTCAGCTATCTCATCCATCGATAGCAACATCTCATCAAACAGATTAAGGAGAAAGTAAGGTATACGCGCCGATCGACGGTGGCCCCAGCCACCGGGAGAGTCTCCCGGGTCTCCATTTGGTGGCGCTTCAGCTCCTCCGTTCAACACCTTCACATGATAGTCCGTTGCACACGTACTATTCATCAACCTTCGTCCCGTAGCTTGTGAATCCTCCACCACTTTAGGATGATTAGATACGATACAACTGATACAAGCGGCCGTTAGATCGCTGTTCGAGTCGGTACATGCACATTTGAATTTGCCTAGCCCACCGGACTAGATAAGCGCAGCATGGAATAGTGTCGCCAGTGGAAGGACTGATTTCTACGATATTTGTACCCACGTCTCCAGCATCACCGCTTGACCTAGAAGTCGTAACTGAGGTCTGGTGGCGAATCACGAAAACCTGGACGCACTTAGTACATCGTTTCGGGTGTCACCAAGCGGCTCCCAAGCATAATACTCCCTACACTCATAAATAGCAACAATACAGTCACCAGTGAACGTTTTGACGCGAGATCGAGACTTGATGCGTATAAAAGAGGCTACTTGCCAATAACTTGAACTTCTTGACTATCCAGGGAAGTCTAGCACTTGTACATTCACGTGCATGTTGTGAGGCCGGGCGCGAGTATGCGATCGTGGAAGGAGTGAAGAACCAATGTGGGTGTATTCGAAAAAAGTTCTACTTCATTGACCTGCCCTCAATATGTGGGTTTGCAGCATTTTCGGACCAGCCCATCTTGACACTGCTGCCTATGATCTTATAGCGACGAAGTCTCTCAACTTCCTTCCTGCTTTTCGGCCGTGCTCTCTGCTCAAAATTTTTCTCGAGACAAATATCATATTCATGAACTATAATCAGCCAATCTACCAGATAAATTTCGTTTCAATACTGCACACAGAATTCCAAAGGATTATTGCTGCTTGAGTGCATATCTCTGGAGTTCAGAATCATGTAGATGTTTTACTAGTGTCCTCTCTCGTGTGAACTTGACTGAACCTTGATCGGGCATAAAAGAACGATGCAACGGCAAGTGCAAACCCATCCTCAAAAGAAATTCAATTTCGACATTCAACTACAGTTTGAGCTCCATCCACGATCCAAACTAGACAAACAACGCTGCACTAGCAACCATCAGGGCAGCGGCG
Source organism: Marasmius sp. AFHP31 (assembly GCA_024721195.1). Taxonomy (NCBI): domain Eukaryota; kingdom Fungi; phylum Basidiomycota; class Agaricomycetes; order Agaricales; family Marasmiaceae; genus Marasmius; species Marasmius sp. AFHP31. Next base: position 2,733 of record JANHQD010001034.1, read on the forward strand.
CTTGCACCTAAACCTGCCAATACCCGGGTGGCATCATTGGCGCGTATTGTTTGAGACTTGACATTAACGTTGGCTTCCTTGCAGGTCTCCACATACACTAGTCACAAAAGACGATTAGTCCAAACGCATAATTCCTCGAAAAGTGTGTGTCCGCACGCACTGTTCATTACGGTCTGGGCCCTAGAGGTTTTGTTAGGGTATCTGGTCACGACACAGTCGAGACAAGCGGCAAATGCGTCGCTGTTCGCGTCAGTGCATGCACACTGGGCATTCGCATTCGTACCACAGCCCTAGGGAGGGGGATAGTGTCGTAAGCAGAAGGGGTCGGGGATTGGCGGCATGAATAGGCTTACAGCGACAGTGTTGGAAAAACTGCTACAACGGTCTTTGCATTCTGGAGCGGTGCTTGATGTGTCGGATACATTGATCAATACTTGGGAGTCCTGTCGAGGGAGCACGAGTGCTGAGAACGAACGACTCAAGCCATCGTTCACTGGGGTTGCGAGGACTGAGATTCGGATTAGTAGAGTGTAAGCTCCCACGAAGGGCTAGCGTTATACGATCACAAAACTCACCACTGGATACGAGAACAAGGCTGGCACAAGAAAACAACAGTTGCGCGTTGAAATTGAGAGAAACCATGACCAGCGTCTAGCGTGGCTTGGATGTATTGAAGTAAAGAGAGAGAAGACGTGAAAGAAAGGGGCTGAAAAGTAGAGGGGGCTCCTGGCCTAGAAGTTGACCACAAAACTGTGGGCGGGTGCCCTTTATATTGCTGTTGGGCCGTACCGAGCTGTTGCGAGTATCCCGTTGCTCCTATTTGGAATCAAAGCTGGATCCCCGGCACTGTGGGAGCCATATTGTGTTGACAGGAACCTAAGGGCATTGCACTTGCCTCGGCGCATCACGATCGAATAATTCATAGCTCCCGTTTGTCAAGTACAAACCCACAGCAGTATTCTGGGTGTACGTGCATTGCAACATACGGGAGACTAGCCTGTGCTCGATAGTGTTGATGATCTAAAGACAGGTCGGTGAAGCTTGTATCTTCGTTGTATGCCTACTGAGCCGCTTGCATTTAGGTCTCAAACTGCTCATAACCACGGGGATTGCCTCCCGAGCCGTATACTGATGATAGATACCTACCAGGTATATTTAGGTCAAATGAGAGTCTGAAACGCGGCGTGAGGTGCTTGACATTTGGCTTTAGAACCTTGAGTACCCTGCCTCCCGCCACCCATCAGGTAGTTACTACTGCAGCCTGTGAAGTATTCGCATATTGAGATTGTGTCGTCGTTCATCCCGTGTCTGTTCAATTCGGTATGAATGTATCGTGCCTCGATGGGCTCAGGGTCAACTTAGTATCAGTTGGAGTCGCCACTCGCGAGTCGCCTCCAAGCCGACTCTCGGGAGCCTTCTTTTACCGACCATAGTAGAAGCACACTGGGAAAAAAGGCGGCGATTCGATCCATAACTTGTCGCCTCGACTCGTCATACTGCGAGCAAAGTAATAGACGCAATTTTCACTGCATAGTTCAGATCAGGATTCACATTCGAGTTTCTGAGAACAGCTAGCTTGGTGCGAACCACTGTGCGGTGGCTCTGGGGTTATCTGCTTCATAAGAGTGAAGAAAGAACGAGTAAAATTCACCGATTTGTGTGTTTTTCGATGATCGTGAATTGATGATGACGGGAAGAGGCTAAGGTCCAAGGACTAAGGACTTTCAGCGACTCAACTTCACATGCCTCTACGTGACGATACCTTATTCTGCTCCCACTCAGCGCCGTCGTTGTGTTTCTCTCCGTCGAGGTACCTAATCACCTACCGTCGCGGCGAGTCCAGAGGTGCAGCAGGACGTCGAAAAAAAAATCGGAAATATGTATGTACTCGCGCCGACGAATGGTCTGAGCTTGAGAAGCAGTTGTACTGGTATGTTGTTAGCTATGCAACTATAATTCACCGATCCCTCTAGTTGCTCCATCGAAGAGGAATTGTCGCGTACATTTCTTAGGGTATTTACTCACGCTCCTGCTAGGACCGCGAACGTATCTGAGCGGGTCAATCACGAGCCTCTTATACTCAATCATTCAACCGTTCCGAGTCTCCCCTTTTGATACATTGTCCCGTTCACCCGGAGTCTCCTGCAATACTGAACTTGCTCCATGTCGTGGAGAAGACGGACTACGAAACGATAGCGGTAGATCGTCGAAGAGATCCTGGGTGACGTATCTCGCCTTTCCGATATTCCGAAAAATAGAACAAGACGCGCAATGGAGGACGGCATAGATCACGAACAGCGTCCCTACGCGATATGCGAGTGGAACAGCGTTGATGCTAATCCCAATAGTCGTGAGGAGGTTGATGCTCATCAGGAGACTTGGTGCCACGGGTTCAGCCTTCTTTCTTCTTCTTTTGACTATACTCGAGAGATCGGTCACTCACAGATAATACCCCTGACTGTGACGAAGGAAAGATTTCGAGAACGTCGGGAGATCTTTCGCCGTGATTGAGGTCTTCACTCTCTCGATGAGCCCCACCTTTTTGGTGATGGGAAAGTCCGGAGGGGATAGGACGAGGCTGTTGCTCATCGCGAGGACGATACACGTGCCGTGAACGGTGCTTATTGCGAAGATGAGTTGTTGGAGGGTGGCGTTGAAACGAATATGCATGCATGAACCTCCGGAGATGGTGGCCCCGCTGACCATGAAGGGGCTGGTAGCGATTGTAGTTCCTGAGGATAACATCCAGAAAAGGGAGAAGAATCGGAGAACCCAAGGACGGTTCATGTAAACAGCTCGGACGTGTAACAGGTGCATTAGACCTTTTAAGGCGTTGTGGAGAGATCCTAAGGATGTCATAGCGATTTCCAAGATGCCGCAGTATGAACCGACCTCAGCGGCTTGAGGCCCATTGAGAAGAAGGGTTCTATATGACGATTCACGAATGGGATCACTTACTCAGCAACACCGTCTCGCACAGCAAAAAGCAGACCATGGTGAGCCTACAGCGTAGGTAGCAATATTAAGCCCGGGGTTGCAGTCGAGGAAACGCGTAAAAGATGACCTTGACAATATGTATATCACCTGAGGCAAGTGTATACCAGTCCTGCGGAGTAGTCGTAGATCAACTCGAAAGTGAGTCACAATATCCCAAAGGACGATCTACAGGAGGGTTGTGTGAGCGTTTACACATGCCTGCCACCGCAGATCGACACGGACTCACTGTCAGCGAGCCGACCACCAGATAGCACAAGTGAGATCTTTGTGACGTCAAGAGTGGCTGAAGGGACTGATCTTTGGTCATGGCACTATGCTCGAGTCCCGGGCCTCATTGGCTTGAAGAAAGGCAAAGGTATTTATATCGGAGTAGCACATGGCCAAAGATGCTGTACGATCATCGTAATCCGTGCCACCCGTCGCCGCGATGTTGCAGTCAGAAGAATCTGGTGGGTCACAGGGACATCAGCAATCAAGGAAGCGGATGCTAAAGGCTGTAGAGATATTTCGACATGTTGCCGAGCTTATGGGGCCTTGAATATCCAAACTGACTGTAGTAGAACAATGAGAAGCTCGGTTAAGCAGCGAGCTAAGTACTTACATTTCACACCGCGGTAGTTCGTAGTAGGACCGCGCTGTGTATCTAGCTGGTAAGGAACAACCTCACGCCCGGTGAAACAGGTGACGCCGGATCAAACGCAAGTGGGGCATCGCGGCCATTGGCATTTGCTGTACGTCCTGCCGTTGAGATACATCACAGGGTGAAACGACAGAAGATCGCTCAACCGGTAGATTTGTGAGAAGACTGACATTTTCTTGTAAATTCGCCGAGAATTGTCCAAATAAGAGGTGACTGACTCACGGAAAATCAGACTCACCGTTGTGTCCGATGTTGGAGATGATCAAATGGTGAATCAAGGGACTGGATTGAAGGAATCGGATCGACCAAAATCCCCAAGCCCAAGCTCAGCGCTCATGATCTCCCAAATCCTCTTCAATCTCCTCTATTGTTTGCATGATTTCCAGCTTCTTGAACTTCGTCTTGTTGATGTAGGTTCTATGGGCTTCTCGACTCATCGAGAGGATGCAGGTTCTATGTAAAACAAGGATTTAACTCGTAACACAGGCGTGCGTGGAAGTCCTTGTGTGTTTCCCAATCTCGCGATAGTAGAGCAGCACCCACCTACAATGCAAACAAAAATAATCTAGTCCGTGGTAGATATAAACCATCCCAACTTGAAGGTCTCGGAGGAAATGCAATTTTAGTTGGCAAGCAAAAATCAAGAGAACGAACTCTGACCGATGACCGATGATATTTTTCGCCGCTGAGCTAGGGCATGAGTTATTTATTCATGCATTGGGGGCCCGTACAAACTTGGCCATGTACAAACGCCGAGCATTCGAGGATCAGGAGGTTCCAATGATCCATGTACATGGGGGCCGTCAACCTGGTTATACTCGGCAAATTTTGTTCCATCAATACATAAACACGGCTTCATCGACATCTTCAATTCGGCGGCGAGAGGGGAGGAGCCTGGAGAGAGGAGAAAAAGAAGAAGAGACAGCGGACGGCGTGGGAATCTGGCATCCCTCTTTTTGAGGGCCGGGGGCTATTTAGACGCTCGCCTGATCGTCTCAACCTCCATCGTCTCGTGTCGACGATAACCTAAAGTCGTACCCAGCGTATATCAATGTAGACTGCTGCCTGCATCCAACCCATAGAAGGGGTGCTCGGATGATATTGTCGTCTCCTAATGACTTGCAAGCTGCAGCCGGCCCATTTGATCAAGTCTTGACTCACCGCATCGACTATCTATGCGCCGACATTCATTGGTCAAGAAGGTAAAAGGGTTGTCGATACAGGCAATCTTTAATGCTGCGCTCGCGGCTCGATGGCAAAACAACTCCGGTTTTAGCATTGTTTTTGTTGCGCATTCTCCCACCGCCGGCGAACGTGGATATATGTAAACATGTTCTGATCAAGACGAAAGTTTTGCTCTGTATCGAATACAACGATAGACTATGCTTGTACGGATGCGAAGTTATCGAAATACATACGACAGCACCGTTTCCCGGGCCCGGAGAGCGTATCGAAAAGCTGTATAGCTATATCGGCTACGGAACCCTGCCGTTCCGTTCGAAATGGGACCAAGTTCAAAGTGTAGGTTTTCTTCTTATTTCTGTTAATGGGACCCAGCCCACCGCTTCTGATTTTATTTCATCTCTCGACGTCCACTACTCCGACTCCAACTCCGTGGATGTAGGGCTTTCGAACACACCGAAAGCTAAAAACGTTTAGGGCAGGGATTCGGATGTATTCTCAGGAGTCAGTTCGTATATTTTCCGAGCCGAGAGTGCCGTTTCTTTCTTCTTCTTTAAGGTGGTTGTGATTCTTGATTCTTGAATGAATTGTCTATGTATGTATAATGCGCCCTCCCCCCCCTCGAACCTTCAAGCTCCGAGGTCCAAGATCTAAAGTCTAACAAGCAAGTAAAAAACCGGGTGATGTATGTATGTATGTATGTATGAATGCGACAACGACGGACGACAATTAGTATAAACAGCGAGTCAAGTAGGTAAAAGAGTTTATCGTACATAAAGAAAGTGCTCCGTTCCGAGATGATGATGGTTCCGAGTTCCAAGGGTTCCAGTGTAGAGCGTAGAGTGCAGCGTGTAGGGGTGCGGTAAACGTGAACGGTAGGAGCGGTGTAGCGGGGTAGGGAGAGAGAAGTAGGAGGGTAGAGATACATATCGTTAGTCGTTAGATGAAGAATGAATCGATGAAGAGATTGGAAACTTATGCACAAAACGTAAATGCGTAGATGCGTAAAATGTAATGTATATCCAGGGGGCCAGGGCAAGAAAGAGAGAAGCAAGCAAGCAAGCAAAAAACGGGCTTACGAACGAACCGATGAAACCCAAAAAAGCATCAAGGAAGATATCACATAGCGAATAAAACCCCACCTCCGTTCCCCGTTTTAATCACAACAGCACCGTCTTCATCCTCTTCCTTCTCCTCTTGCTTCTCCTCTTCCTTCTCATCGCCCTCGTCCTCGTCCTCGTCTTCCTCATCGGGCAGCCAATCCCCCATTCCCATCCCCGCAAAACTCCTCTCCATCCTCGGCGCAGTAAGCGCCCTCCTAACACCTCCACTCACACGTTCACCCTCATTCGAATCGTGATCGACATCCCAATTCCGTTCCGGCGCCCACATAGGAATAGGAGTAGGGGGTGAATCCATAGAAAACGTCGGTGCCCGTGGAGGAGGTGCGGGTGCGTATGGGATCGTTTCACCTACCGGAAGCTGTGGAAAAGGAGGAAGAGAAGGAGGAAGAGGAGGGGGAGGAGGAGGGGGAAGAGGGAGCGTACGTCTCCTCAACGCGGCTGTGAGGATTCGAGTGTGTTCCATCTCTCTTAGAAGGAATTCTCTGTCTGTAGTGGGAGGGGGGGATGGGGGTGGGGGTGGGAGTGGATGCCAGTTCGCATTTTGTGAGGGTGCGGCTTCCTCCTCTCTTTGTCTTTGTCTTTCGCTTTGTGGGGGAAGAGGGAGAGGAGGGAGAGGAGGGGAATACCAACTAGTCATAGCCGAAGCTGCGATCGGTGGGGTATTCTCATCCTCATCCTCATCTTCCTCCGACGAGGGATCCGAATCCGAATCCGAATTAAACCCCCAACCACCACCTCTTTCGTCGTCAGAGCTGTCGTCTGTGTCAGAAACGTCGCGTAGAGCAGGCATCGTTCGCCATGGGTCTTCTTCCTCTTCCTCCTCCTCTTCTTCAGCCTCGTCATCGTTCTCAGGTTCAGCTTCCGATTCTGGTTCTCCACCATCAAACAACACACCCAGCCCCAACTCAGACTCGAGCCCACCAAAACCAAAATCAGGCTCGTCGATCTCTTCGGTAGGTGTACCAACGAAGCCGACCCAGGGGAGACCTAGAGCACGTGTGACTTCGGGGTCTGGATCTGGATCGGAGGAGGAGTCGACTGAGAATGGGAGGTTGTCAGGTTGGGGTTGGGTTTGGGTAGGTGTTAATGAAGAATCCGACATGGGAGACGAAGGAGATGGTGGAAATACCAAATCTGGTGTTGGTAACGTAGGACTCGCAATAGGAATAGGTATCGTCGGTGTAGACGGTGACTCCTCCTCCTCCTCATCCTCCTCGCCAACACCAATCATCCTCAACACGTCCTCCGCTCTCCTCAACGAATCTTCCACCTCGTCTTCCCCGACTCGCATTCTCCGTCTCGGTATCGGTCTTGATCTACTAACTAATGGAGAGTCAGACGGAGGAGGGGGAACGAACACGGGAGCTCCAGGTGTCGTCCGTCGGAGAAAGTCAGCTAGGATATCACGATCCCGTGGTTCTCGAGACTCTAGGAGGGGGATCGTATACGCAGAGGCGGTGGTAGAAGTGGAAGAGGTGGAGAAATATGAATAGAAATGAGGACGTTGGACGGGTGCGGGTGTGGGTGGCATCCATAGGCTCGTTCGTCTTCCCCATCTTCCGAAATCGGTGTCGGTTTCTGGTGGTGGGTGGGCGATGGGGAGGGGGTTGGGGTTTGGGTAGGCAACGGCATCGACGACATCGGCGAAGAAGGTGTATTCGACGTATGCTTCGTCTCCGGAGTCTTCTTCTTCCTCGTCGTCGTGTAACCTAGATAGCGTGAAATCCAAAGCAGCCGTCGTGGTCGTCGTCGTTGTCGTTGTCGTTCGCGAATGGTGAGAATGAGCATGCCTTGCAGCACGACAGGGGCGAAATCGCGTTCCTATCGGTGTACCACTAACAAGAAACAAGAAAATCGTTGAGCTAGGAGAAACGGAAAGAACGAAAGAAAGAGAAGAAAGACTAACCAACTCTGACATCCAACCCCCTCAGTGATACACCCACACGCGTTCTTTGACAGCACGCATGGATCTTCGTTAATATCCGTAAAGGGGTCTTCTGGCCGTTTATGTGAAGGGTCAAAGTAACCGTATCCGTATTCGTGTTCGACTTCGGTGGAGTACATGGGTGAGGGCGGGTATGGTGAACGGGGGTCTTCGGGTCGTGGCACTGGTTGCACTGGTTGTTGTTGTTGTCGGAAGTAGACAGCATCGAGGGGTACGACGAGGGATGTAGGTTTATCTGTGGACGTGTATGAATGCGAGTCGGTGGGGGTGGTGAAGGCGGAGAGGTGGATGAGCGCTCCACATCCTCCGACTCCGTGTTGCTTTGCTTTGCCCTTTGAGGTGGAGGTCGAGGTGGAGTTTGTGGTGGAGAACAACTCTGGTCGAAAGGGCTCGTCTGACCATCCCTGTCCTTCGCCTTCTCCTTCTCCTGTCCCTGCGTCTTCTCCTCCCCGACAAAAGAGCCTATAAACGACACTCCCACCCGTACTCCCACTCGTACTGGCACTAGCCACCCTCTGATGACTAGACCTAATAGCTCCTCTCCTCCTCAACCTCGACGCCTCTCCCGTCCGCACCAAATCAGAAAGAACAATCGAATCATCTGCGTCTCGTATCGTGGGTCGTGGTGGTGGCATGGTAAGGGTAATAGATCAAAAAGTCGTAGTCATCGTCGTGCAAGAAGCAACGAGGCAGAGTTATGTACAAGTACAGTACGCCCGCCGGTCGTTCTGTTTTCCTGTGTCATGATGACAAAGCTTTTGGCTCCGGTCAATTCAATCGGTAAGGACGCCGCACGCCACATGACCTCATACGGCCCGCCTAGCTCAATCGGATAGAGCGTCAGACTTTTATTCTGGGGTGGCATTCCTGAAATTGGAAATCTGAAGGCTGCGAGTTCGACCCTCGCGGTGGGCTATTAATCATTCCGACTGTCTTTTTTTTCTACTCAAGTATCAGTCAGAGGCCCTGAGGCCTGATGAGCGAGAAAGACTCGTGCGATGGCACTTTCTTTTCTTTTCGTCTCTGTATCTATACCTAATTCACCTTTGAATCAAGCCACACTAGTTAGTAGTGACTGTAACTCGGCCATGTGCATGAAATCCTCGTACCAACTCCGCTAGCGCGTGTGTGAACGGCAAAGATCCTCAAGATAAAATATGTCAGTATCTCCCATCATAAATTGGCGTGGAAGTCGAGTAAGCCTAGTGCGATTCGGGGTTGGACGCGAAGGCCCGGGAATTCGAGGTGATCGTATTGACGACGAATTTTTTTTGCAAGCCCGAGTGAACCGGAATCCCAAAAGACCTCAGTTGAGTTCAGAGTAGGTGATGAGGGCGAGTATGAAAGATGACTGTACGCGAACCAATGAAAGGTTTAATTGACTTGCCCCTCAAGTCTTCACGAACCTTGACAGAGAGAGAGAAAAAAAAAACGGTTATTCATTCAAAACGACCGTCAACTGTAGTCTGTGTTGGAGGAGAGACTTCCGAGGAGACTGAGAAAGAATACGAAACGCCAACTTTGAACTAGCTATTCCACAAAGGTCTGAAGAGGCAATGCTTACTAACTTCGATATGAGGAAGATCTCCCGCACGTAGGCTTGCTGACCAGCACGCTACAACCGTGGTTGCGAAGGGATTAGATCATGACACATCGAGGCAAACCCAAGTACGGTGCTATCAGAAATCAAAAACACCTGCCGTGCGGGAGGCGGGAAAAAACGAAGCGGTACGCAATGGGAAGATATACGCTAACGGGAGGGCTCGTCGAGTTCCAACTCCCGAGTTGCAACAGATGTCCGCGATGTCCGAAAAGGTATAAAGCAGCCATCTATGTCGACCACTACGGCTTATCTCGGGTGCAGGGCGCCTCCCCGTCCTTCAGTTGTTTTGATTTTTTTTTTTTGAGTCTCTCTCTTCGGACTCGGACGGTTCATGGGCCATGGTTCCTCCTAATCTCAACATCACGGTCCGGCTCTTAATTCTTTTGATTGGCTTCGTTCTCATATCAACCGGTGAGTAGAATCAAAATCAGTTATTCGAATTTCGTGGGGGAGGCGTAGTACGTACATATATTGACAAGTTCTCAACTTTTAAGCCCTCCCAATCCAGGATGATGCTGATACCGACCTCGGACCAGCACGAGTGTTACTCAACAACTCTGAGCCTCGACAAAACTCCGATATCGGTATGGCAGAATGTAAAGAACGCTGTAAGGTGAGCCGTATACATGCCGCCACACACACAAAAAAAGTCCCCTACTCACTACCATTCATCTAAAAGAACAAATTCAAATTCGCAGGTTGTCTCGCCTGCACGGTGAGGAGCCAAACATCCCGGGGGAACACACCCACACACACACTACTGAATATTAATACATATGAAGCCACCATGCCCAGAGCCAGATCATCTCACATTAGCATTGTGGGTTGGGGGCTGTTGGTTGCTGTAGCGTTGTGGGTGGTTGGGAAACTGACGGTGTTTATTTGTACATGAATAATTTGAACAGTCGGGATCCAAGGAAAGCATGCAAACTTTGTATATATATCATTACCAGGTGCTCATTGCTGGGGGATTGGAATGATGAATGTCAAGTTAGAAGTTTTCCTTTCTCTGTAACTCAAGGCATACTCAGAAACTTGAGAAACCGCAGAACCCCTTTACTCACCGGGAAGACTCCTCTGTATCATTTGAGGGTGGTGCGTGGGAAAATAGACAAGCATGGATCCCGAATGATTCCCACACGAGCAACTTGTGTTTTCCCCCCCTCCACAACTCCTGGACCTCAGCCCTCTGAACGACATCGCACCACCAACACCCATCCTTGAGCGACATCCTATCTTCCCTTTGCTACCCCTCAATCTCTCATCGGTTGCGAAAAGAAAATTTTAGAATTTGACATCCTCCTCTCAAATGAAAAGGACAGTGGGATTTTATGTGAGCAAGGAACCTTTAGCTGTATGATAACTTGATTGTCTGATATGCATTCATAGTAGCAATCTCCTTGTCGACATTAGTATTTCAGTCGTCACGGTGACCCCCCATTGCATTTCAACTTTCAAGTCGGCGTCCTGGCTTTCGGGGACATTGGGGACACTGTTATACCTTTAGGAACATTGCAAAAATCGAAACACAAGACCGACGTCATGATCTTGGACGACCTCCCGATATTGTTCAAACTTCAGCAGAAATTCGGATGTCTCTTCCACGGGGATTGGGGCTCTCGGAGATGTGCTGCTAGGTGAACCTTCAGAGTGAGTACTTAGAAGGCGGTGAGCTGTGATATGTGAATGTTTTCCTCCCACGAAACTAGGTCATGGATGCACACGAGGAACGGTGATTTGATGTACGACTGCAAATACAGCATCCCAGTTGGAAGTCAGCTTCACACACACACACCCTCACGTACTCGAGACTCTGACATCTTGTTGTCGAATCAGAGTCGGTCGGATGCAGTGGTCGCAACTTTCAACAAAACCCCCGTTGTATTCTGTACAGCATTCTGACAGCATGATATCTCGATGCGTATTACCCTGATTATAAGTGCTTCTCTGCCCGTGAAACTTCGATCATTGCGCCATGGTCAACGAAACATCTCTCGAATTACGCCTAACATTGCAAAGGTGCCACCTGTGTTATCTGGTCGGGGGCTCCTTGACAGTGAGTCTGTCTTGTCGATTGATGGCAGGTATGTCCTGTACGTGCGAACACAAAGTCCTTTAGGTCGTCCTTTGGGATATCTTGACTCACTTGCGAGTTGACCTTCGACTACTGCGCAAGACTGGTATACACTTGCCTCAGGTGATATACGTACTATCAAGGTCACATTTCATTGATTCTTGTGATTTCAACTCGTTACAGTTGAATAACTTCACTGTAGAGCCACCACGGTTGGTTTTTTTGTTGTGCGAGACGGTGTCGCTCAAGTGATTGAAAAATCTGGTGGCAAAGGATGTTCCCACGTTCTCCAAATCCCTACTTCGTCGCAGCCAATGGGAGTTTCTGTGAGTTCCGTCGACGGTCGGTTCAATGATCTCGCATTCGAAAAGTGCTGATGTCCCTTTGTAGTATCATATAGATGATCAACCTCCTCTTGTTCATCGGAATTGTCATCAACAGGATTTCCCTTGCGTACCGTGTTGGCTGCGTCTCCTTTTGTTTATTGTGGAGTCTGCTCTACCTTCAGAAATATTGCAAAATCGAGATAAAATACCGACGTCATAACGGACGACCTTCCAATATCAATAAATCCCGATTTCTCTTCCTCAGACTCCAGAGATCCGAGGGGTCCCGTCGGTGTGTCCCTGAGCGAACCTTCGGGTACTCAGGAACCCATGTTGAGGGCGACGGGACTGGTCAGTCATCACATTTGGATGTTCTCTTCCCAGTATACTAAAATTCCCATCTCCCAGAAATATGTTGTAGATGAGCGCGAATAACGGCGATTCAAGATCAGAAGTAATACAGCACCCTAGTCAGAGATCAACATGTATGTTTACACGGCGCCACCGATAATCCCAGGGCTAGCCACTGCAGCTTGATGCTCCCACCCATTCCCAAACGTACCCGTTGGGCCCTCAGATCTCAGAGCCAGTGATTTACAGCCTCATCTCATCTGAAGAATCTGACTGTTGGTGTACTAGTAGTAGAGGCAAGTATCGGATTCTCAACAACGGAGCATCGCAGGCCAAACTCCGTCGTACAGCATCCAAATTCCATGCCTGTATTATCTGGATTCTGATAAGTATAAACGCTCTTCTGCTCGCTGTTGAGATTGAAAATCTCTCCATGGTCGTCGGGAAAGAATCTCTGGAATTACTCCTTCTTTCACAAAGGTCCCATTTACGTTGCATTACCGTAGGCGGCTTGACGGTGTGTGTGTGTTTCATTTTCAGATCATTTGAGTGCCTTGCACATGCTCAGATTGTTCTGCGGGATATCATAGTCCAGCTGTGAGTTGATGTTGGGCTAATTCGCCGGCAATTTGAAGAACCGGGATACATCTACTGTGTTATTGAGGTCAGAACCCCCAAGAACCCTGAAGGATCTGTCTCTCATTACCCTTACGCTAGGATCACAATATTCGCTCTGCTACTCAACGATACCGTACTTCTAGGTATGTTGTCGTGATCAGTGATACCGTGATATCTATGTCCTAACCCTCTTCTCCTCGAAGCGTCACGGATCAACTCGAGTTGCCATGCTCTGAACGTCGCTATAACTTCACCAGCGTCGCTCCCCTACACGCTGGTAGGCCTTCTGAGCCTACTACGCGTACGCGCCATGTACCTAAACCGCCTCGGGATCACCCGCCTATTTCTGAATGATCTCTTCGGGGACAGCAATCGAGTCCGCTCCCTTCCTTCTCAACGGAATCACTATTGATGGGAGGAGCTGCATGCACACCAGGTTGAACATCACCCTCCAACGAATCCTTTCGGCCATTGGATCTTTCACGGCACCTGTCTAGTCATAACAACTAGCAAGAGTGTTGCAGTCTCTCCCACGGTCCTCCAGCCGAAGACAAAGATTGAGCGATTGAAGATGTTGATAGTAGCGACCGATGTCCCAAAATTCTTGAAATTCCTACTCCGGCGCAGTCAATGAAATTCTCTGTGAGTTCCGGTGCTCCGATTCAGCGTTGAAGTTCTGGTGTTGATACTGTGTAGGCTTCTCTTAAACATCCTCCTCCTCACCTCCATCGGAATTGCGATCGGCATGATTCCCTTTGTACCGCGTTGGCATCCTGTCTGTTGCGGTGACCATTCTACATTGCGGGCGCTGCTCTACCTTCAGAGATACTGCAATGTCAAAATACAAGACCGAGGTCATGATAGATGACCTCCTGCCGATATCGTTCAACAGAAATTCCGAGGGCTCTTCTTCAGACATTGGGACCTCTGTAGGTGCGCCTGCAAACGTGATTTCGGGCACACAAGGCGATCGACTATCGCCGGGTTAGCAGGTGGTGAGTTGTGGTAGCTGAGCGCTTTCCTCCCAATAAGCCTAAAGCCTCCTGGAAAAGGTCACGGATGATACAGCACCCTCGTTTGAAAACGTGTACGTTTGCGCGCGACCCCAAATCGGTCGGATGGAGTGATCGCGAGGTTGGATTGAATTATATGACCAGTCAAGTGATTCGAAGCTAGTGATCATAACGAGAAAGTTCTTTCACGGTCCCATCTGAATGATTTGATTGCTACCGCACTACTTATAGCATTGAGTTCCGAGTTCTCATGAATGACCAAGATGGAGGGACTCGGGTTGGAATTCGTTGTACAGCATTTTCTACAGTGTCCGACCTGCCAGTACCGCCCCAACAATATCATAAATCCCCGTCTACCCTTCATCAAACGTTTGTCTGCCTATGCCTCTTGTCGAAGAGTCCCCTGAGCAACTTCTCATTTCGCAAAGGTATCATCTATGCTTTGTTGTTATCGGTTCATTGGCGGTCAGTCGGTCCGCGAGTCAAAGAAACATGGATATGGGCTCACACCAGTTCAGATCATTCTTTGGGATACTCTCATACACCTGCGAGTCGACCTCGGACTATTCCGAAGAACTGGGATACATTTGCCTCAAGTACTATACATGCTATCCAGGTGAGTGCTTCGATTTCTCGACGCGTTGTCACCTATGCCCACTACCCATTAGACTCACCGCGGTTGTATTTCTGCTATGCGAAACGGTGCTACTCAGTGGGTAATCCGGATAGATGCATCTGTCCTCTCTTTCTGAATTCTCTGTAGCCAATCGGGGTGGACCGAGCTGCGGCGCCCTCAGGATTGTTGCTGTTACGCTGGCAAACCTCCATCACACCTCAATGGGTCTGCTGTATTTGCTACACGTCCGGGCCATCTACTTGGATCGTCCTTGGGTGGTCCGACTATTCTTCCTGCTCTGGATGATATCCTCCGGAACTTCAGTCGCTCTGATCCCCTTAATGCTCGATGGAGCTACCATTGACGGGCATTCTTGCGTGCATCCCAGATATGACGCCACCTTCATACAAATTGCGTTGGCAATCAGCACCGTCCATGGCACGGGCGTTGTCCTCGCAATGATCAGTAGTCTTGTGGTTTCTCCTCTGGATGTCTCGTTTGCGAGGAACACGGGGCTAGTCAAGAGATTAAAACTGTCGGTCATGGCGAAAGATCTTCCAACGTTCTCAAAATCACTTCTCCGCCACAGTCAAGGGTACTATCTGTGAGTGTACCTCATGACTCGATCTTTCCGTCTGACTCACGAGTGCGGGTCTAGTCTACTCTTGGGCGTCAACATCCTCACAACCATTGGAACGACCATCAAAGCTATCCCAAATGTGTATCAAATAGGAATATTTATTGCCACTCGCGCCCTCCTGCATTGCACTGCTTGCTCTATCTTCCGGAACGTCGGGAAAGCGAAATATAATACTCAAGACTTCGCCAGCGACCTTCCGATATCGTTCTGCAGAGATCCCGTCGGTTCTTCCCCAACTTTCGACGAGAGTCCGGTCGACGTGGTCTCGAATGAAGCGTTGAGCGGCCCGCAAGATGATCGATGATGGACCGACAAGCTGGCAAGCGGTGAGTTTCAAACTCCAATGTCTCCGTTTCCGCCGAGATCACAAAGCCCCATAAATAGGTTGTGGCTGCGCATGGAGAGCGGTGATCCGATATAGATGGACATTGCGTACCGTACCAATTACCGTACCAGTTTTGTAAGTTCATGCGGCGTCCTCTACATGATTTCACCACTCGCGAGGTCGAAGGCTGCTACATACCAGCTCTGGAGCAGGGCCGTTCCTTACTTTGTAGCAACTTCAAACCATCTATGTAACCTACTCGTCAAAGACTTTGTGCCTGGGATACTGAGAACCAGTCCTGAAATCCATCAAGGATATTGCGTGTCTTCCTCTATTTTCCGCAATATTGGAAAAGCGAGATATGTCGCTGAAGATCTCGACGACCTCTCTTTATCGATTCGTAGATCGGAACCTAGCACGCCCTCTTCACGACACGTAGCAAACTCAGTGCTGGAAGCTCCAGGTGAATAGGACAATGCATGAAAAGAATCTCGCACGTAGCGAGCTAGTTTACCACAACTCTGGAGGCAATGCGTTGGTGGATATGATTAGGAAACCTGAACGGAATTGATGGTTCACCGGCACCCCGCGTTGCAGATACGCATATTCTAGATCACACGGGACGCAAGCGCCGGTGAACATGGGCGTCATGTTCGACGGATGCATGTGCCGTCGAAGATGGCACGAACATGGCATGAAAATGGTGCCTAAAACAGCATGAGAAATAATTAATATTCAAAACTCTAATTTAGTATCTACCTGGCATTTAGAAGGGAATAATCATTTTCCTGTAAATTCTAATTTTCGATGTAAGTCAACACAAAGAGCCCTCGCTAAGTCTATATCAGGAATAACCTACATACAAGTTAAGTACTTAGCAATCTGCCT
Source organism: Marasmius sp. AFHP31 (assembly GCA_024721195.1). Taxonomy (NCBI): domain Eukaryota; kingdom Fungi; phylum Basidiomycota; class Agaricomycetes; order Agaricales; family Marasmiaceae; genus Marasmius; species Marasmius sp. AFHP31. The sequence goes on from JANHQD010001034.1 coordinate 19,075, forward strand.
GTTAAGTCTCCCTTTGTGTGTATACATTGCCATCATGTTCGTGCCATGTTCAACGGCACATGCATCCGTCGAACATGACGCGCACGTTCACTGGTGCTTGCGCCCCGTGTCAACGCTAGCACAAAGTAGCGTGGTACATCCCTACCTGATGGCCCGGAGGAAAGCCCATTGCTCGGGCTCTCGTGCATTCGACCTGATATACTTTATGTGGTCTTCCCAGTATCCAGACTTTGGTTCTGATGAATGGGATGAAAGGGTAATGGAAACAGATAAGGGACAGTGTTGATGGCCATGAGTAGGGAGACGAGGGCGTCCCGGTGATGCTCAATAAAGAGTATGAAGTATGCTGGGGTTCTGTGGTCAACTATCACTGAAACTCGGTGACATGAGGGAAGCCTCTACCACAGCCCTACTCCCCTCGTGAGACGTGATCTCTGATGTACTCTGGTACCAAGGACGCGATGCCGGCAAAGTGTTGTATGGGTTTCCAGTGTCCACTCGGAGTTCGAACTTGGATACCTCGAGTGTCTGCTGAAAGACTCTGACTGATTGCAGTAGTGGAACAGAGGTGATATTATGCTCCATGAGCAGAAAAAAGCTAACTGCTCGGTAGCACTCAAAGTTCCGCGACCACCACTGAAACTGTTAATTCAAGACAGATACTCCTGAATCACCTCTTTCGCCTTCTCATCGACGCTCGCAGCGGCCTCCAAGATCTCCTTCCACATCTTCGCCTCCAATCTCTTTCCTCCTTCACTCAACAAAAAATCGCTCCATTCCCATATCTCGCTATACGCCAAGAAAGTGCCCCTCATCTGGTCTTCCTTGTCTCGTTCCCCGATAGCGGCATAGAGAAGCTGTCGTCCCCCCTCTTCAGAGGTGTACGCCAACACTTCCTTCAACTTGCGCACGGCTTCAGCCTGTTCTCCAGTGGCATGCCGGGACAAGTCACTCTCGCAGAACCCAGGTGCAACTGAGGTGCATGTCACCGTGGGAAGGTGAGCTTGAAGAGCACGCATAAAGCTATCCGCCAGCACTGGCTCGCGGGAGTATCGTCAGGAAGACACGAGAGGAAACGAAGCTTGATCTTGTAACTCACCTTTAGATTCGTAATACCGTTTTGTGGACCAACTATGAGCCTCGAAATGTGAGTAAATCGAAAATTACGAGGTCTCGCAGAGCACCACTCACTCTTTCACATTCTCTCCATGACCTTCATGGAAGGCTTTTAACGTGTTAGGCGCGTCAATGACCTCTGCAGAGATATGTGCGTGATCTGGTGAAGCACTCGACACATACACGATCCTAGGGGCCGTCTCCGGGTGTTTCCTCGCCGTTTCGATCAATTGGGGTAGGTGAAGAATGATGCGAAGGGCAGTACTGAGAACGTTAACTTGCAAGCTAAGGGAAAAATTCAACATCGAACGGTCTGGAATACACATAAGGCTCAAACGTACGTAGTCTCCCATCCATCTTTTGTTTCATGGTACCCGTCCATGGCGACTCCAGCGTTTTCGACGAGAATATCCAGACGTTCAAGTTTGAGGATCTTGTCTTTGACCGATCGCACGGATTCGAATGACGAGAGATCAGAGGTCCATAGTTCGACTCGATCAAAGCCCGTTTCGGATTTGACACCTGAATGGGTAGATGAAGTGCCATAAACAAAAACGACATAGAAAACGGTGTAAATAGGCTCGACTCACGATCCACGGCATCCCTCCCTTTCTCCTCGTTCCTACAGACCAAAATTAGCTTCGTCGGACCCCGAATGGCAAAGTGTTTTGCAGCTTCGAAACCTAATCCAGTGTTGGCGCCGGTGATGAGGACGACTTGACCTTCCAAAGAAACACCCTGAACGGCCGGGGGCATGCCCTTGGTTTGGTAGTGGTGGAGTATCTCATGGGTGAGCTTCATGATACTAGACTCGTAGGTAGAAACTGATGGGTACGGAGGAACTTGCGCGTTTCGGTTTGTGGCTAGTCCTGGCGCCTGCGGGTGACCTTATATACTACAATGCCATTCAATCGATGGTTGGAATCCACACTTTCTGTCGGGGCTCGGGATAAGCCCGTTGAGACTATAAACTCTTTGACAAATAGGTTTAAGTCAGCATTGAAGGGGTTTTAGTGCAAAAATGCGTGCAGCCGAAAGTGACGTTGCGCGAGCGGCATGTATTGCGCAAGTCTCCTTCGCCAAGCCTCGGGAACGAACCGTTTCAATGAGTGAACCACTCAAGTCCAAGTACATATTCTATCGTAAAATATCGGCGGCAACGGAGACGTAGCTGAGTTTTGAAGATTACTTATCTGGTTCTATCGAGGTTAATGACATTATAATAGCAAGCCATACTTACGAAGAGGGGGCAAGAAAAGAAACGTTTCAGTATCACAATTTAAGCTGTGCGGCCACCGTTCCAAGAACAAAGACACTTTCGAGCGATTTCTGTTTAGATGACCTTGAATCAAGACGTATTTTGCAACTCCGGAGTGTCAACCCTTCAGAATGGTTGGCTCTACTTTGCCAGGCAAAACCTCCTCCGACTCCGGCTTTGAAGGTTCCATCCCAACTTTGCGCATAAACAATTTCAAGTCCACGTTTTGTGGGGATAGAGACAGGTATGTCCTTTCGACCAGAAATTTGAAGACAGACAGAGAGAAGCCACCATGGTGAAACAAAGCGAAGACGATGTCCGGGCCGGTCCGAAGTCCCGAAATTCGCAAAATTGTTGTTGAGGGCAGGCCAACGTGATCTCTGGAGTTATCTAAGTCTTCACCCTAGCCTCCTGCTTATTCGCCTAGCACCTGGACACCAAAACACTGGTGAGTGACTCCGACCCGCGCCCCACGGGAAAATTGAAGCTGATAGTCGCCTCAAAGAGAGCCTCGATGTTGTCTCTACAGGACGCAAACGGTCCTTCCAAATTGCCATGTACGCTCTACGTAGTGCTCAGATACTACGTTCGAGTAGATATCGATAATCCTCCATCGCCATTTCTGCAAAAATTTTCATTTTCTCCGCCGTCTCCTCGTCCCATTCTTCCGCCCACTTTTCCGCTTCTTCCTTCAACAATGGAATGCGATAGTCCTAAGAAGGTCATACATTGAGGGGGCCGCAGAATCCGAGTCAAATAAAAACCATATACGTACCTCCTGCCTCAAAACCCCCGTCGATCTTCCAATCTTCCCGAGAAATTTTTCCATCATCTCACTCTCGAACGTGTTCACCGGATCCCACGAATATTGAATCCCTGTGGGATCAATACCCAGGATATCGCATAGCTTGTGCATTTGGGACTCGGTGTCGTGAATCAGTTTGTCTCCGTCAATTACCACAGGGAATTGACAATCTCCAGGCTTACTGGAAGCCGAATTGTAGAGCTCCCGATACCAGTCAAACATCATCCTCGACCACTTGTACTGCGTCTCTACCACCATATCTTCATCAAAAATCGTTGCTCCGAACCCTGAAGCGGCGCGCATGTACGAAGGCATCGTTCTGGTCGGGTGTCGGATGATAAAGATGGGTTTAAATGTCGCGCATAAACGGGAGGGGAGGAATGTTGGATTCGGCGCTAAGTTCCGGTTTAGAATTGGATTTGCGCTCGAGAGTAGTGATGGCGAGTCTGACTCCGCGACTACAACATCTATAAACCGGTCGACCATATCGGGTGCCGGTAGATCCTCGCGTTCAACTCCGTTGAGGTGGGCATTGACGGTTTTGGCAAACATCATTTGGTAAACGTGCTCTTTTATCACGATTGCTTTTCCCTGCATGCTCCAATCAATCAGTACAGACTATGAAGCGTGAACGAATAGGGTGCTTGCCTCGTCTTCGGCCTCTTTTATCCATGTCTGCATGACGTCGAGTCCGTCTTGTAGAGTCTCTTCTCAGCCACATGATGCAAATCGCAAAATGTAAGTCAATACCCAGCAACGGTAGCGAGAGGGCCATGAATCATGATAACGACTTACTACCAGCTCTCGGATGCGTCTTGATGATCTCTGAAAGTTGGGGGTTACTTCTCAACGTTTGTCTTTCCGGCCCGAATCGAAACGCATCCTATATTCCGAGTGATAAATATCGTTGAGTACGTATACGTGCTGCTACCGTTCGTGGGCTGAGTAAGGGTGAGGTCTCACCAGAAAGGGATACTAGCGAGCGATTTGTAGTCCGACGTGAAAAGAAGACTGGGAGCCTGCGCACCTGTTTCACAACTAAGTCAGAATGTGTCTCCAATAGCTTGGCAAGCAAGTTGGATCCGGTACGTGGGTGAGAGTAGATGAAGATGCGGGAGTCCATGATGAGCGTCGAACGAGGGTGACGCCCTGCAGCAGCCTTGGCTCCAATTTAATACTCGTAGCCTCATGCCCAGCGCTGCGATAGTGTCGGTGGATCCGGTAGAACACATACCACTCGCCATAATCCATGACCGCATCGTAACTCGTGGTAGTCGGAGTTTTCATCCTGTTTCTTGATCGTTTGAAATCCTTGCAACGGTGCATATAGCCATAGGTTCGACGAAGAATTCAAACTTGGCCCCGATTGTCCATATTGTGCAAGAAAGTTCGACTATTTTGACCCACAAGCCCGTCTCGCCCGTGTTAACCTTAATATCCGCGAGCTTGACGGTCCTTGAGGCCTTGAGGCCAGTGATCTCGTGAGTATCAAGACTTCAGTATATAGTTGATTTGGGGTAGTGCTATAGGCTTCTGCCATGAACACGATGCAACTCAGACTAAGGATTGCGGCTAAGAAACGCCGCCCATCTCCATCCGACCGACCTCCCTTACCGCGCGTCAAGGGTCAGGCAACCCATTGTCGGACAATCAGCCTATTCATCACGCAACGACGACAGTGATACATCCCTAGACATTGCAGTTTTGGGACAAGGTCAATCTAGGTTCCCGAGTTGCCCAGGCCAGCGAAGAAGTAGACCTACCCAATTGTCCTCCGCGTTCCCCGTACCAGAAAGGTTCTGACAGACGCAGTTCGTCCCGCAGTCGTTCTCTGGGAGGCGACAGTCTTTGGTTGTTTTGTGACATAGATGGGTCTGGGAGGCTACAGTGACGTTACTGATGAAGGGGGATGGCGAAGGAAATATGACCGCGTTTGTTGTGAAATGGGTATTCTGCAACAGCGAGAGCGAGATCAGAACGAATCAGAGGCCGGTCATTGGACAGCGGCAAAGGGGCACTTACTCCAAGGATAAAAAACAACACCGTTACGGATAGCCCGGGAATTTGGAGTCTGGTCGAATGCATTTTTTCCCTTTGCTTCTTTACTTGTCCTCCGGGTCTGCTACTTTGCTGTTCACTTGACCATCAGGGCTTTTGAGGAGATGCGGACTCACCCTAAAGCCACGCGATCTTGAGCTTCATCTTCCTGCAGTCAGAATGCAGACAAGTCCCGGTTCAGGGCAGAGATATTCTAATCTAAATCGCAGAGTTAAAGGCAAAGGCAAAGGTAAACACAGACCCAGACTCAACGCTGAGCAATGTTCATGGAAAAAGGCGAGGACGTCTCGGATTGAATCGAAGGAGAGAAGTACGGGAAACTTGTGTAGATGCACTTGAGATCGAGTCGTTATCCGGTCAAGCCTTCTGTACAGGTCACTGGTGCGATGTTTCGCGCGCCCGATTTAACCCCGATGCTCGGAGTTAGAGTCTAGGCTATCAGTTATACGTGGACGCAAGCGAGGGGGAAACTCAAAGAAGCTACTCGACTCCAGCCATCCTCCAATCGAAGGACCTCTGTCATTGTTCTAGACAGGCTGTGTGGTGAGTTATCGATCACTGAGTACTGAACGCTCAGTGGGCTCACAGCTGCGGGAGATAGCTGGAAGTCCCCATTAATCCGCGATCGGGGAGTTCTGAAGCGCGAAACTCTAAGAAGCTAGGCACTCGAGTGGGCCGAAAAGAAGTGAAGTGAATCTATAGCAGCTAGCCTGTAGGATTTAGGAGGATGAGGTTCCAATGTTTGAAGTTCTGACTTCTGTTACTTGTGGTACAAGTTCAAACTTCAGGGCGAGAGCTTGACCCAAGGCTGACCCCGGTCCGATAATCGATTCGCCACCGAGTTTAGGGCAGGCTTATGGCACACATACTGTGTAAAAATTGTTGGTATAATTCGAGTGACTCTGTGAGATACGAGTTTGGCCTGCGAGACTTCATTCTGAGCAGACTTTAAGTAGAAACTCGGAACGGAGGGGTAAGATCCAGGTGAGATTTGAGTCTGCGTAACCTGCGATTCAGGAGGAAGATCTCTCGATTCGAACGAGCCATCGCGGGATAGGACAAGGGAGTATGTTTACAATGTTTACAATGTTTACAACTTGACATTGTTGACACCGCTTTGTCCGGAACGCCCGAAATTCTCACGTGTGTGCATAACCTCATGTCCTCTCTTGCCCTTTTACCACCACCATTGCTGTGATTGCGCCCCGCCGTTGCGAGAACCCCCTTCTTCACAATAATTCAGCAATAACAGAAGACCGCAAGTAATGGAATTGGGAAACAGATGGGGAAGAGTAAAATGCCGACTGCGGGTAAGTGAGAGCAGAAGACGGGTTGACAGTGATTTTCTTTCTTGGTCAAGGCTGATCAGTCGCCGTCAACCACTTTCGCTGGTTCCGCATTGACTTGTCGTGAGAAATAGTAATTCAACGTGTTCTTATCATCCTTCGTTGTACCTTCCAGCGGCGGCCAGCTTGCAACAGCACAATTCCCAGGGACCATCGGGCTCCAAGATTTGTCGGTGGTGAAATGTTCTGCTGAAAGAGAAAGACAACTCGCTGATCTACTGTGATGCCCTACATTTTTGACTATCTTGATAGTAAAAAATGGGTTGTAGGACCTGACACCGAGCAACTGGATGAATTTGTTCGATGCCCGCATGGAGAAGCTATTGTTTCATACCGCGTCGCGTCCCGGCGCGTCGTATTTTTATCATCCAAAGACACATTTGACGCGTCGTGGCGTCATGGGTGCCTTGAAAGTTTGTGCTAACTCGTCCGGTGTCTCACTGGTGACTATCGCCTGGTTGACGATCTACAGCAAAAAATCTGGGGTTAGATGATCTCATGAACCATGAACTCAGCAGAAGACTTACCGTAGCGCTTAGGAAGGACCGTTGTTGAGCTTGTCGAAATCAATTGAACAGAGAAGAGGTAAGCGAAAAGGCATTGAACTATGGAACCAATGACTGCGGCTAGAGTTTATCTGGTCCAAACACAGGTAGGTTTACACGGAACAGCCCGCAGATATCTGTGTCAGCAGGGAGACGAAGAGGGTGAGTCGGAAAATCCTAGTGACTTGGGAAATCAAATGAACCACCACGTGTTGGAGGGCACGTGTGTACCCGAACTCCCTCAGAACTCAAGTTGGAGATGTTGGCCGATTCAAATCGAAAGTATCCCGTTTCTCTCATTTCAGGAGATCCGACTCGAACTTTGCTGAAGTCTGCATGTGAGGTAGATCCCACCCATTGAAAGTCCGTTCAAGAAGGAAATCCCATAGGCCGAACTCGAATCTCACATCACCCAAATCTCACTGATAATTTTTACACAGTATTTGTGCCATACAGGCTCCCTGATTGGATCTTCCAAAATGCCACCGGCATAGTGCCCTTTCTATTTTCGTTCCTCACCACTACATACACCCACTCAGATGAAGAGAAGAGATTGACTGCTGAGCTGCGGTCGGCGGTATGTACACTTCTTGTCGATGTTCCACAAGAAGAAGAGAAAGTAATCTCCGTTCTTACATAAGGACTCAAAACAGGACAAGATCCGAATCCGAATGCGAGTCCGCGCAAATTCAACGTTCTGGAAGATGTGCCGGCTTTGTGATTTCTCGAGTTCCCATGTATCTTGACCCTTATCTCTCATGGCGCTGGACAGTGGTGGTGAGTAGCAGATATCGAGGAAGCTGATGATTCCTCGCCATCTTAACGTCGTCCGGGTCAACTAGCCAACAACGGAAGTACAACGATGTCAGATAGCCCCAGTCTTGACAGTCAGTAAGCGCCCTATCGAGTGACAGCTCACCTAAGTGTTGCATTTGCCAGAATCATAACTTGCCCAAAGGCAATTTTTATATATAATCTCACTCAATTTAGACGTTGTTCTGCCGCGTCCTCGTGTGGAATGCACCGCAGCATTCGCTCTCACGTCTCGAATGTGATCTGAAAGGCCTAAGTATGTTGGGATTGGGTATTGGCGGAGGCTTTCAGAACACACGAAGGTGTTTTTCAATTTATGACCGATCTCCTCATCCAATACATTCCTGGTGGCAGGCAATCAATAATCAATCCTCACACTTCATTCCCTTATGGATCCAGTCTCCATAGTGCATTCAATGCGCCCTGGATGCTTAAGGCTTGTCCTTTCTCGCCCCGACGAATTGCCTGACCAAGTAAGCTGCAACAGTTGTCCGACGGGCTAGCAAAACTCACGTTTCGCTCTGACGCCTGCCTTGCTAAGGTTCAATGACCTCAAAGACTGACTATTGGACCGGGCCAGTAGCGACGGGTTGTGCTCAAGCAATCTGACGTGCTGCCAAGACATATGGACAGGAACTTCGGACATTTCAAGGAGGCTAAAAGTCACAAGTGGCGAGGCAAGTGTTCGAATAGTAATACACTACAAACTTCATTCACCTTGTGGACGATGAATATTGGAATCTCCGATGACATTAGTGCATTGTGATGACACATCGGTACCGAAGCTTAGAGCACATACTATTCAATATTCAATATTCACAGGCAAAGAAGCGATTCCTAACATACTGATGCCACCCGGTTCGAATCACCGTCTAAAGGTCTACTTCCCAGAAGAATCCCGAGATGTGACTCTCAGGAGTCACCACCCCCGAGGATCTTCCCTGTCGTAGGTGGCTATTCTGAGAATTAGCAGTCGCCTGCCCTCCTCGACCGGTACGTCTCGACACTTCAAGAGGATTTGCGTGTCCAGCATTCTGACCGGTTCCGAGTAGTAATGATTAGGGCCCAGGAAGACAGATTTAACCCGTCCGCGTCAGGCATACAGACAGGACCCGGACGATGAACACTATCAAGTGACTCTTTTTGGTTTGACAAACTACCGACCACATGGTTTCAAGGACGAGGACAAGCTCAGTATCGTTGTGTCGTGTGGGATTTTGCGATCTTGATGATCGGCTTTGGAATCATTCTCATCGATGAAGGTGCAGTCGGGGCAGGGGCTGCCAGAAGAGCTGAGGGAGGGATAGAAAAAAAATGGGAGTGAAAAGAGAACGAAATATGACAGTGGTGCGTTATCTCAGAGCTTTGTTTCTTTTGAATGCACACCGGCAGAGAGGTGTCCAAACTTCGAAGACTTCGAAACCATGGTCCGTGGCCACCCAATCACATGCATGCGTATATCCATGGGTCGCCATACGTGTTTCCTGAGCCTGTCCCTCTTTATGCACGCGAATTGGATGAAAATGGACACGCTCGAACAGGGACAAGCCGATCGGCGGCACGATATCTCGTAGACTTCGGTACGCTTCATTGTACTTTTCTGATTTTGAGAGGATCATCGACTTGAGAGAAATACCCACGTGGTAGCCTGTCTCCAGGTCCTTCCTTCTGACCCTCACTTGCTTCTACTAACGCTCCTGATACACACCGGAACAACTCGTCTGTACGGGAAGAATTCAATCCAAGGAGCAGCTGACCCATGAAAACGACGGAAGGTACATATTTAACATGGCGCGACCTTACCTTTTCTTTGTGCGGAAATCCCTGTTTCCGTGACCTGATACCCTTCTAGGCCTCCAGATTCTGTCATCCGTTATGTTAGTCTCGTCAACGGTTCTGATACCAGAAGCTGAGCCGCCAACGGTGACGCCTGCGGTTATCCCCGATGTGTCAGGCCAAACACCCTTCGTGGTGTGTATGGTCCTTGGGACGTGGGTTGAGGTGCGTCCTCTTGTCATGGCAACTCAAAAGGGAAACTGATTGGTGTCTGGGTTACTATGGGTGTATGTAGGCTCTGGGATACGGTGCGTGATTAGTATCGCACCTGTGGACTCGTTCTTTCCCTGATGTTGATTCTACGAAGGCGCGTTTTTCTGCCTATACATGATCATAATCTGGTTAGCAAGGAAGCGGTCAAAGGAGACTGCTACTCGAGGATCGTCGGAGACTCGGAGGAAGGCAGACCGCGCTTTTACCGTACGTTCCGACATGATAGATTACTACGCCAATGCTGATTGGTTATTACACCCAGATCATGTTCATCGTGTCTTCCTTGATGTTCTTTATCGCCAGCTGCCACTTCGTGATTTCTGGGTACCGTTTGACCCAAGTGTGGATCATGGGAGAGAACTTGGCACCACCGTTAGCTGGGCTTTATACACTCAATAGCTGGGATAATGTGCTATGGGTGGCGTTGTATGTGACGCAAGAGATATTTGGGACAGGCGCTGCGGTAAGTTTCGCCTTGCGAGCTTTCGAGTCCAACTCCACATCGTTCAACTGGACGCCCTCTGTCACAGATATATCGGTGCTGGCTTATATGGCAGCGGAACTGGAAGGTCATCGTCCTTCCTTGTATCATCTTCGTTGGAGAGATAGGTCTGTAATTCCCGCCACCGTTCTTCTAGGCATTGGGAATAACCCGACTCATGACAGTCAGCGGCTACGCCTGCTGCGCCCTCTTTGGCACATCAAACCCCCTCCGCGGAAAACTCAGTCCTCTCGTACAGCTCATGATGCAAATGTTTTACGCTCTGGCTGTCCTCGGAAATCTCCTCCCTACAGGCCTTATGGTTTACAGATTATGGACTACCCACCACAAATCCGCCAATTCAGGGGTCAAGACACCTTCGATCCTCTATCCCGTTGTGAGGATTCTCGTAGAATCTGCAAGCTTGCAATTGCTTGTGGAGGTTGTGATCTTGGGCACGTTTGATTCTGGGAGAACGGAGCAGTTCATCATCGTACCGTTGATCGTTCCTATTGTAGTACGTGCGGTTCAACTCTTGATCGAGGATGCGGAGCAATTGAATCCGATTCTTCCTCAGGGCATCACGTTCAGCCTCATCGCAATCCGCATTAAGCTGGTTGCTTCAGATACGGTATCAACGTCGGGAGGGCGGACCACCTACCCCAGTAGCTTGCACTCGTCGAATTCGGGCTGGCGTCCTAAACACGATCAGCTACCGCCCTTGCACATTCCGAGTTTACCTTCTTCGCCTAGGGCACCTCTCTCGCCAGTCTCGCCCCGCTCACTGGGAAGAGCTTGCATGTGGGACGGCGACGAAGTCTTGGATATTAGTGCCAAACCTGGGGAAGCCAGAGCAATCTGAAGGAACAATGTCGTATAGTGTAATCGGATCAAATGGAGGCCCTATCCCCCATTGTATTTTTGTATGGTGTACTACGTCGTACGAGCTGTAAGTAGGTATACCCGGCTCTGAGGACATATACTGTGGGCGGTACCATTCTTTTACTTAGCTTCAGGAAGCATAACAAATGTAGAAATGACTTAAGTACTTTGTAAGTACACACACGCTCTCTACTTTGTTACGCGAGACAGACCATGATACTCAATCTTTCAATCATAGATTCGGAGACGAGAACTTCAAAAAGAGAATACCACTGCCGAGCGCAGAAGGCTGGCATCTCAAGATCTGTAAGTGCTTCAGAACGAGAAGATTTAGAGGCCACGGGGCTCCGTTGAAAGGCATCTTTCAGGTCCGGCTGACCACACGTCAATTGAGGCAGGGTGCAATATATCACTGTGGACCGCTTCATCAAAGTGGCTACATTGTACACAGGGTAAACTAGTCCACTGCTGCCTGCATCTACCAGTCGCTTTCTTCTTCTCTAAATGGGGACTGTTTCAATGGTTGTACCAAGTACTTTCCCAGAGAACTGCTCCTTGGAGGCCAAGGAATCTATCAATCAGTTACTCATAGTTTCCCTGAGGTTTGCGAGCCGAGACGCTGTATTCGAATATAGTTAGTGCCAAACTCTCCACACGTCGGCCACACCGATGAAAACTACGCACCGATCAACGGCGAATGTCCACTGAGCTCCTGCATAGTTGTCATTAGGTACCCCAACATTCCCTCGACCTCGCCAATCTGGTCTCTGACTACCATAGGTCTCAATCTCCGCAACCTCTTCATCTCCTTAACGAGCACTTCGCCTACAATGTTCCACAGCACCGCAAAGATGGGGTTGAGAATAGGGAATTGAACAACATCATTGTCCTGCCTCAATGCATCGACAGATGGGAGCAGGGCGATCGCAGCTTGTGCTGTGGCTAAAGACTTAGTGCTAGAACGAACGTCTGTATCGGCAAAAGTGGAGTGTAGCCGGATGATAGAGGTATATGCCAATGTATGAATCAAGACGACGTTTTGTACTGTCGAAGCTGAGGTCGCGATTGGAATGGGAGTCAATTCGCTCGCAAAGGAATCGATGAGCTGCCCCAAAGTGTTGAAAGAGGTAATAGAATCCGACGTTACGGGTGTTCTACTTGCACCTGATAAGAGAGAGTTAGATATCAAGCCGTGTTCCCGTAACAGGGTAACTTGAACTTACGATGCCTCAGCAATGTAGCACGAGATAGCAAGATGGACGCCTTCGAATACATGGCCATCGCAGAATTGCCTTGACCAGAAGAACCAGTCGCACCCGTTACGAAATCGTTCACCGTCGAGTACCCTGTCAAACCGGCGGGGATACCGGTCTTGAAGTAGTCTAAGTATACGCATCGGACGTAGTAAGGCAAAGAACCGACCTGCTCATAATCAAGCATATCCAGCGGCCAGGGCGTATCCACTCTTTGCCCATCACGGTCGAATATCGGAGGCCCATGTTCGGGAGGATTCCAAAGGTTATGCATTGAATAAACCGCCCAGAATGCATTGATACGCTCGCCTTCTTGAACAGGATCCTCGCTGCCGGTAGAAGCAGGGGCTGATACACTCGCATTCCGTACTTGATGAAGCCTTCCACTCGTAGCGAGCGAAACGGCGGTATCGAGGCGGTATCTTCCTTCCAAAACGCGGTTTGTATGAAAAAAGTAGTTGGCGAGTAGAACCTCAGCTTGTATGGTGTTTATTAGGGCTTGGGGATGCGAGGAAGAAAGCATTGCAGAGACCTGGAGTAGGACTCGAGACAGGTGCGACTCGAGGTCAGAGTTCTGGGCGGGAGATGAAGTGAGGTAGGATATCAGAAAATAAAGTGTATTGATTAAACCGGGACAAGGTCTAGCGACATGCCCGAGAGGCAACGGGGAACAGACTCCGTCGAGAAGCCGAGACATATTCAGAAAAATCCCAAAAACCGTTCCATAATAGCAGAAGAACCAGCGTAGCCTATGCACCCTTTAGTGAAGCTCAAGGCGAGTATGATGAGATAGAGGGACCTACGTTGAACGTCTTGTCTCAACGGGAGGCTCCTAGAGAGTGCGTGTATCACTACGTTCGAGTACTTTTGAGGTGATACAAGAGTATACTCACTCGATCCAAGATAGAGGGCATTAGCTGCGATGAAATTGACCTTGGGCCTGACCGATGTTGGCCTAAATGTTCATCACCGTGAGCACATGATAGGGTTGGAACTGAGAACAATGCTGACCTTGGCTTGGGCTAGGGATGGAAGACCGAAGGTAAGGGCTTTGCAGTCTTACGGCTGATGGATTGTCGACGGACTCTAATTCTCGTATCCTCCGTTCGAGTCGTGAAATGCTTTCTTCGAGCATCTCGGCGGGCGTCCTCCCTGATTCATCCGCGTACTCGCAGGGATCGTCGCTCGCGGCTGATCCTCGGTTGCGGCATGCAGTGCAGACTGGCCTTTGTGCATCGCAACGCTACAAAAAGGTGAGAGGATCAAAATTATTGAAAGTCATGGCAAGTGTGACTCACTATCTTGCGTTTCCTGTAACCGATGGTCGTGAGTTTGTCAATCGATGGAACGAGGAAAGCCTGGTGTTGTACGCACCTGCAATTGCCACAGGCCATCCGTGTGGCGGCCCCTCTCGAAGATGTAGATGCTCCCGTCGACATATGGGGGGAGTTATCAAGTTTCCTTTTGCATTACGGTGTGAAGGAGCTTGCTTTTATATCATCGTTCGGTCGAATGACTCTAGCGCCCCAAGGGCCGTGAACACCGTTCTTCTCAGTAAGCAATGCGCTGAGTGAGCATCTTCAACTCTAGATTGGATTGGCCGAGTGAAGTGGCGTACAAAATGCGAAGAACCGTTGGGAGTTGTTGTGCCACTACGGAAGCTTTCACTGCAATTCAACCACCTCGCTAAGCGCTTACTCAGCACTGCAGAGAAGCATTCATCTGGAGAAAAGTGACTCCGCTAGACGAAATACAAACTGAGAACAGAGTCTGAAATGACTCTTCTGGGGCCCTTGGAACTTCAATTTACCGGAATGAACAACGCCGGTGAGCAGCCGAAAAAATTTCATGAACCATACTACGCATCGTTTGGGGCTTGACCAAGGGTGAAGTTGAGGGACGACTCGATGCAGGAGCTAAAGAAAGAAGGAATAAATCTTGAGGAAGATTTTGGGCAAGAGATCCGTCGATGCGGGCTCGGAGGACGTCGAAGACTAAGGAAGTGCTCCTGCACATGATGGTTGAGGTCGAAGTGGCGAAACTGGCCGGCAAGCTTCGGATGACGGTATGGCCCGTATGTGGGAAAGGGCTCTAGCCGTGTCCGGCTTCGAGGGCTGTAAATACTCCGGAGTCCGTGGGTACCGCGACTCGGACAAGCCCGTCGGCGTCACTGAGGTCGCCATGGTGAGTCGACAATATTCAGGCGAATGCTTCGGCTTTGATCCAGATTCCCCGAGCCTCAGTCATCCTTATCAGAGCTGTGGCCTGTCTTCATCTAACGTTCACCCCAGGCCAATTCAAATATTCAACATGCCACCGGCGTAGTGCGGCGCGTCCAAAGGTTCTGTTGTTGTCAGCGAGCCCGCAACTCACGGTAGCGCCTCGAGGAATTAAACCAAAACACAATCCCCGGTCACTGGGAGAATCGCCGCTAATTCTCTGGAACGAAAGATGTCGACAGGGAGACCTGAAAAAAATGAAAACCGGCGGAAGGTCAAACTCAGCATCACTTGTACAAGCGCAAGCGCATGTCGGCACTTGACTGGATATTATGCTTTGAGGGTTCAGGTCCATCACGACGTCCGAAAAGACCTGGTGGCCTGACCGATGTCGACAAGTCACAGACGATGGGTTTGGGACATTCGTGGAAGTTGAAATTGCACAGTCGGTAGCCTTCTTATCGAGCTCGGTCCAGAAACTCATGTTCGGCGGCGCAGCGAGCGAAAAGCACCTCCAGTCAGCGCGAATATGAGAAGCAGCATGGCATTGTCTCGAAGATACGAAAAAGGTTTGAGACGAGAATGGTGCAAAAATGGGGCAATCGTGAGTTAAGCATCCAAAGAAACCAGCCATTGAAACGGGGTTGATATACGAGGCCGCAGATCAGAGGCTTGGAGTATGCCGTTCGAGATCTCGGAAGAGTGCTGCCAGGTAGGAGATCAAAGGTTCAAGTAACTTGAGTAGTCAAAAGGAGCAAGCTACTCACCAAGTGAACCTCAGCTGAAACCATGAATGGCTCATCCAACTCGGTCCCTCCAAAAGATACAGTATCGTCAAAGTTGACCAACCGAGCCAAGTTGGAACGTTTCCTCGACATATTCTTCCCATCGTTGTCGTCAGGAACGAGGAAATGGTATGAGATTGGCCACGATGGGGATTTTCCTGTAGCTTGAGCATTGACCTTGACGACAATTTGACGACGGAAGATGGCTCAAAGTTATCCATGTTGTTGCCGATATGCTGAGCCGTGAGTACATCGAGCTTCAAGAGAGGTTTGAGAGCGGGAGTGTGAGTGTCATGGTGGGGAGAGAGCAACTGGTAACTGGGCGCTTGTTCTTGGTCTCGGAGACGGCCATGCTGGTCACCCACCCGCAGGCGGCGTAGCTTGTCCTCCTTCAACGCTTTACCTTCAAAGAGTTTCCATTCAGGCATAATCTGGCAGGAAAAGGACCCCAGTATATTTTTAAGAGGTAGCCGTCTGCTTCTACTCATGTGCTTTTTCTCTCCGGGTGATGGCCTCGGACTTATCTTTGATTCAGCACCCTTGGGCGCAGACGAAGCTCCCAAGTCACCGTCGAGCATTTGTCGTGTTGAAGCCCAAGTATACGTCGACGATATTTACGGTCGTACCCATTCGCAAATAGGCTTGAACGATTTCCGCTGCAATTTTCGACAAATTGGAAGACTAATCAAATGGAACGATCCAATTACTTATTCTGGCAGTTTCCATTTTATAACTTGGCCTGATTTAGAGGTCGCGTGAAGAACGATGGATCGGCGAAAATTACTTAAACAACCTGGACTCGTCCCTACCTGCATCTTCCAGCCCAACGCTATCATACTATATGACCCAAGAACGACCTCTTACTTTCCAAAGGTGAGCATTCGATCTTCAATCTTCTCCTGAAGGATGTCAAGTCATGGTAACTGTAACTTTTGCAGTAGCAAAGTGGCAGAAATAAAATGAGCACGACTTTCACACTCACCCAGAACCTCCAACCCCTCGAACAATGCTCGACATGGACCGTTCGCTCTGCTCACTTTCATCAAATGAAAGGCGAAATGATCCGAGCCACCGTCTCCTACCTGGAATTCCTCATGTCTGCTCCTACTACAAATATCCATCGATTTTTCCTAAACGCAGGCCTCTCCATTCCCAATGACCATAGCCTCGTAACCGGCCAAGTCATCAAACTTGCTCACGAGATACTAAACAATGCCCTTCGTGTTTTGCAAGGCTGGATTCGAGAGCCGGAAAATCCAAACGGGAACTCAAAGTTGTTGGACATGTTGATAGAGAAGGGGATGAAACCTGGCCTCTGGATAGCAGATGGAAGCGCAACGATTGACGAAGTCATGGACCGCAACTACCACTCGGACCTCATCTTGCGAGAGGAAATATGTCCGAATGAATTGGATGCTGCTGGGATACGAGCGTTGTACGGGTTATTGAAGCTTTCGGAAGGAGACCTCGTGGCTCACTGTGGCGAAGCGCAGGCCATGGCGAGTATTTTGGACGACATTATCCCTTTTGTGCATGTTGACGACGCGATGGAAGCGGACAAGGAGATCGAGGTGAAGACAGAGGAGGCCGATGACCACATTATGTGGAAAGGGACGGTCACAGGGCGCGGCGAGGGAGATGTAGACGGGAAAATTGAGAAGCACCGGCTCAAGAGAATGATGGAAGGATTCAGAGATTTTCTCAAGGAGTGTAGAGGAGTTTCAAACATCCAAGTTATATTCACCAACATGCCATAGAACCAACCTGATATTGACGAAGGCGATATTCGATACTACTATGCATTACCTTACTCGTGTCGCCGATGTTTCCCTCCCGGTTCTATTACTGGAAACCTGAGCCACGCGAATCTCAGAACGGCATTGCCAACTTCCTGATGCGACTGTGCGACAGGTATGTCGGCAATTGCCGAGCGCGACTGGCACTGTGGGAGCGCTTCACAACTTGATCCATGACTACCATCTGTCGTCGCCTCTTGACGCGTCCGTCGCGTCTTCGTCCTTTTTCAACGTCCTCCATAAGTCAACACAACTTTCAAAACACATGGATCAAATCCCCACGGAGATTCTATGTGCCATATTCAGCCTCTCTGTCTCCCAAAGCGCAGCCAACTCACGAATCGTCACCAAAGCTGACATTTCCGAGGGCCGAACATGGCCTTGCATCCTCGACCTGGACAAAGGACCATGGTCGCTCAGCAAAGTCTGTCGGAAGTGGAGGACGATCTCTAGCTCCTTCCCTGAGCTTTGGAGCCGTTTCATTCTTAGCGAGGATGATCTAGGTACGCGTTCGGGAAGAGATTCGACCGCAGCCCTGAAGAAATGGCTGTCGCTCACGGGGACGTCCAAGTTATCCTTCTTGATCCAAACGGACGGAGTATGCAATCTCCAGCATAATGACTCCGAACTATTCCCTCTTCTCGTCGAGCAGGCAGAACGTTGGGAGAGGATTGAGATAATCAATAACTCCTACGCGTTCTGGTCCTCTATAAATCAGCACGACATTGGATCCCGCCTAAAATCTCTCACAAGCGTAACCTTTCTATCCGAGGGCTCGAGCCAATCCTACATCGACGATGGTTTTCAATCTCCTTTCGTCGCCGCATACTACGATATCTTCCAGCGATCTCCCAATTTTCATTCCATTATCAACCGCGACTATTTCTCCTTGGCTGACCTGTCGATGCCCTGGAGCCAGCTCACTCATTACGAAGGTTCTCTCCGTGTTGGATTTGACGATCATTTCACCATCTTGCGCCGAACTCCGAATCTGGAGACGTGCATTCTCGGGATCGAGTATTGTTCAATATCGCTCACCAAGCCCTCTCCGATAGTACTTAAGAGGCTGAAAAGTCTTAAGATCGTACTCTCGACGGACGATGAGGAATTCGATGAGTTCTCATTTGCCATCAGGTGCTTGGTGGTGCCCTCTCTGACTGAACTCTCTATCCAAAACACCAATCCGTCAACGTCAGCTTCATACGACCCCTTCATCGCGATGTTGCGTTCAGTTTCTCCCGGCAATCTCTCCAAACTGGAGCTTGCGGGGAATGCTGCGGAGCCGAGGAACGTCATAGGCCTACTGGAGGCTTCATCAGATGTCAAACATCTCTCCCTTGGGCTTGCCGCTAACCGAGCCAGTGTATTGCTTGAAACAGCAATCACCTCATTGAGTCCAACAGACGAGGCTGGGGGCGAGGATGGACGAGCCCTATTGCCTCTTCTGAGCTCCCTAGAAATTAGGATCCCACAAACCTCGAGTGTTCGGGAGGTCGATTTCTCGAAATTGGCTCTCGCTGTACGATCGCGTTGGGAGTTTTGTAGCGGAGGGATACAGAGTTTGTGGATATCGCTGGGAGATCGCGAAGTCGAGGAATCGTTTCGGTATCACGACTACGATGTCGGAGTGCTGCCTCCTATTTTAGAGGTATTGAAGGAGGAAGGACTGATCATCGTCGTGCGGGAGGCTTGCCATTACTAGGAGCATAGGACAAGCATTCGGTGGGCCATACTTCCAGGGACGAATGGGCTGCGCTTAAGTCTTCCTTGATTGCTCTCCCATGTAGAACTCCGTACAATCTACAGGCGCTGAACATGATTCATGATCGTCTGAAGTCATAGTGCCAAGTCACGGCGAGTGAACCTACTGAAAGCCCCGAGCAAACTCCGAGTCTTCTCTTGTTCCTTCCGAGAAGACTTCTTCCTCCTCTTTCACCCATCGATGATGATTCTCTATGCTGGCAAAACCGAAGGTCGCACCTCGAGCTCGAGGCATTGCGGAGGCCATTGTTTCTCGATGTGTTGCCGCAAACCAATACCAATCCGACCAATCACTACGACCCTTCTATCTCTTATCGTGGTCGATGCTCCGTGACATCCCTTTCGCAAGCCATTAACCTCTGTGACTCCGCCAGGCCAGAGTCAGTGAGCTGGCAGCTCAGTCATTTGGGTCTTGTGATGAAGCAGCTACTCCGCGCGGAAACCGGGGGACAAATATTCGCGAACCCTGACCTCTCAAGGGTTTTTCTTGGGTACCCGTGCGCTATTGACATTGTGTTCCATTTCCGCCCTTGGGACATGAAGCCAAAAAGCCGCACAAGTTGACGAAACTTTATTTGCCGTCGGAGATCGCGTCAGGCCTCACGGGTAGCGTGCTCCGAGTCGGACCGCGTCCTTGCAGTCTCCACGTCCACCTTGTCCATCTCCTCCGAATCGGACAGTTTCTTTCGATGTCCCCAATGAAGTCTGCTCATACAAAATACAAGTTCGAGCGTAGTTTCTACCCGTTACTCAAGCGCTACCAAGCGAACGCTCCCAGGCTGACTTTCAATTGCCTCCTTAGGCTGGGACGTGTCTTCTTTCTTTGGGCCACCCGCATCGACTAGCCATCTTCTAACTGCCGTAGAGAACTATAACAGTCCTCTGACCCATTGGTATACGAACTCATCACACGCTCCTCCGATTCGGATTGCGAGAGTGCGGCTTCATCTTCCTATCCTAGATTTCATCAAGCCAAAGAAATCACGCATCTCAGCCCGTCTGCTGGCTTTTGCCACAATATGTGTGATTTTCGGCAACTAGCTATCCATATGGGTTTACTCAATTACGGAACGAATGAACGGAGATGTGAGAACACAAACGTCGGGGACGTGAAAACTTGAAGTTTGGACTAAAACCGGAACAGGGCCGGGATAGTGCACGTGGGGAACAGCCATATATATACTCTGGTGGCATTCGGGCAAGGCATCTCACCCTTCAACCACTCGTCGGTCCCTCATCATGCTTGTCTCTTTCGCTCACGAATTCATCGCGGCCGTTGCGCTCAGTTTGGTGAGTGGATGGGATGAATGTTTGTCGTTATCTGACTTTCTTCCCAGGTTAATCATATGTTCTTCCACCACTATGAACCCACGAGGTCGACTATAGGCTCTGCGGTGGCCCTCCTTGCCATCCAGCCTTGCTTACTTTCCGTTGGAATAGGCCTTTCCGGCACATCTTCGCTGTCGATCCATCTCCTCCTCCGCATTTCAGCTAGCTTCTTCGTCGCACTCCCGTCCTCAATTGTTCTCTATCGAATCTCGCCATTTCACCCCCTCGCCAACGTTCCGGGACCGTTGGCAGCCAAAGTCAGCAAGCTTTGGGGTCTCTGGGTATGCTGGACTGGCAGGTATCATGTTGTGATGAAGCGCCTACATGATAAGTATGGGCCTGTCATCCGAACTGGTAATATACCTGGCTACCTCCGGAACTAATTAAGCTCACCTGGAGTTGTAGGTCCAAACGAGATCTCGACGATTGAAATTTCAGCCGTGGCTGGAGTTCTCGGAGTGAGCGGCCTTCCCAAAGGGCAATGTAGGTATCCTTACGCTCTTTTGCCTACATGGCCTAATGTTTATGCTCAGGGTATTCAGTCCGTCAAGACCTTCGAGCACCCAAGAGTATTCTGTCTCTCTCTGGGGGCGAACACGCGAAACGAAGGAAGCTGTGGAACAGGGGACTCAGTTGGCAAGCTCTCAGGGATCACGAGTCAACGCTGTGGCAACGAGTTCGTGAACTACTTAGGGGAATCGCGGACACAGCTAAGGGGAAGGAAGGAAACACCATCGACCTGGATCTATGGCTCAAATATTTTACGTGGGTCTCCTCGCATTAAAGATATATCCAGCTTTGACAGTAATCATCTCTATAGATTCGACTTTATGGGTGACATGGCGTGAGTGGGGGCGCGCCGATCGAGATATGACTGAATAATATCGTTTTCTTAGATTTGGCCAAGGTTCACACATGGTTCGGGACGGCGGGGATACTACCGGGCTCCTCAAAGAGCTCGTACGCTTCTCCAAGTCAGTTTTTACTCGTTATCTCGAGGTGGAGTCTGACTTCGGAGCCCGTACCGCAATATTCCTGCAGAATTCGAGCCCTCTTGAGCCACGTACCTTGGGCCTTCGAATGGGCCCATATCCTCCCATTTACGTCTCACCAGATACTTGGAGTGCGCGATTACGGGATAAACTGTGTGAGAAGTCGGGTTCAGCGTGGACCGGCGATCAGAGACTTGTGGTACTACCTGGTACGTTTCTTACAATTCTATTTCCCTACAAATAATAATCTCAAGACTGCAGAACGACGAAGCTGGACTTGAGAAGCAGAAACCTCTCACTCCCGACGTTCTCGCGGACGGTATGGTCGCTGTGATTGCAGGATCCGACACCAGCAGCGCAGTGATGTCGATATTGGTATGGTGTCTACTGGCACACCCGGATTGCTATAGGCGAGTTGAAGAAGAGATCGATGAGGCTTTCTGTGACTCGCTGGGTGAGGAGATTCAATACCCGGAATTACAAGCAAAACTGGTCTATCTGGAGGCGTGCATGTAAGTCAATCTCTTTGTTATCCTCGATGTTATGAAATTCACGGTTGGCCAAGAAATGAGA
The DNA here is from genome assembly GCA_024721195.1 of Marasmius sp. AFHP31. Classification (NCBI taxonomy): domain Eukaryota; kingdom Fungi; phylum Basidiomycota; class Agaricomycetes; order Agaricales; family Marasmiaceae; genus Marasmius; species Marasmius sp. AFHP31. The sequence goes on from JANHQD010001034.1 coordinate 41,136, forward strand.
GTATGCGATTCATCCCAGCAGTTCCTACAAACGGACCGAGAGAGGTACCCGCCGGGAGTGGGGGCTGTGTAATCTCGGGACTGTGAGTACATCTTTGTACTCGCCCCCACGCCACACTGATAAAGTTTCCGTCCGCCCTCCCCCTTCCAGCTTCCTACCCGAAGGTACCCAGGTTTACGTACCTCCATACTCACTTCATCACAACCAGGAGTATTTCTCCCCGTCCCCAGAGAAATTTCTACCCGGACGATGGATCCTTTCGGAAGGCAGTTCCATCCCCCCATTTGAGCGTGCTTGTCACCCAGGGTTGGAGAAACACGTCCATAATCTGGATGCTTTCCTGGCTTTCTCCTATGGCCCCTCAAACTGCGTGGGGAGAAACCTTGCGAAGATGCAGATAACTCTGACTGTCGCGCTACTTCTGAAGACTTTTCGCTTTAGCTTCGCTGAAGGCTTCGATTGGGAAGGCTGGCCGGCTAAACTGAAAGACTTTTTTGTTGTGCATAGGGATCCGCTATATGTGAATGTACTTCCTCGGTGACACAAGGGCTCCGTATACTCCGTATTTTATTTTACCCAACCCGTAATGTGTACTCAATAGGCTCAGAAGGAATGCAGGTCTGACTGAACTTACGAATTGGTAATGTAATATGCGAACTGGTTGTACAGAGTCAGGGCCGTGAGTGGGTAGGTCATGCACCGGTTATTTTCGGGATTTGCCGAAAGTTTTCCTCTCTCTCTACCACCACGACCAACTTCAAGCTATATGGCACCTTCTTCTGGGAAGAGGAAGGCTAAAGAACATGCTAGCGACCACGACGAAGAAGATCATCGCCCCTTAAAACGTGAACGTTCCGCCCCTCAAGTGGGCCCTGCCGAGTGCGAGCCACCTTCATCCGAGTCGGAATTGCTCAGTCTTCTGGATTTCAGCACTCTCTCGTCTGAAGATAGAGTGATAGCGCGGTTCGACGAGCTTGCTCGAAAACTTTTGTCGGGCTCATTTCACCTGGTCATCAGCAACTCAACTCCGACGGCCTCAGAAGTACATTACCAGTTCCTGGAGATTGAATTTTACCTGTGGATGTCGAGCTGTCATGAAGATCCTTTCACCCACGGAAGCGAGGAGCAGAGGATCAGCGGGAGGTGGTGTGTGAGCCTTTTCTTGGTCCGTCTCACGTTTAAGTCCAACCCTTATATAGGTACTTCCATCGAGCACCCAAGAGATCCGAAGACGCTTCGCGGAGTTTGACATCCGGCGGATATCGAGGAGGAACACGAAAGGGGCTGGACCTGACGCTAGGGAGCGTGGATCCGGCCCTTGGCATTAATTCTTCGACAGTGAAATCTCGTTTCTTCAATTCAGAAGTCCAAGAATCCGAGTCGGATGAAATGGAGGCCCAGCAATCTCCGTCGGTAGGATCCCCAAGCTGCGAAGTAAGAGGTGGAATCCTCTTGAGGAGCATGAAGCGCCTGGGAAAAGACGAAAAAATCATCTCTGGCCCTTCTCTACTCGTAGACGAGGTTCTGCGACAAAGTAATTATAATTCCGGTCGCTCGAAGCCCTTGGGAATCGCGGAGCTGGTGGATAATCTTTGGGGAGGAGACATATCTGCCTTCAGTCGTTCCGCCGAAAGCTCTCGTTCGACTACGATGTTCCTTCAGGCTGTCGATACGTCAGATTCTGGACTTTCATCAGTAAAACCTGCGACGATACATAAGTCTCCTCGGATTGGCTTAGAGCTCTCGCATCCTGGAACGTTACCTGAACGCCACCATCCCCGTGTTGTTTATCTCGACAGACGATACCGGTATTTCGTTCATCCCCAACTCCTGACTGCGAACGGTCGCGTTCAGACCTTCCTTGGGATATTGGACGATGTTCATTCCGAGGGGGCAGCGAAGGGAAAGGATAAGATCCAATCCGTTTCTAAAGAGCGCATCGGGGAGCTCACAGGTCTCAAGACCACGAGTGTGGCGAATTATCTCAGCTACTATCTCGAGGGGTACGAAGGAGGCAATCTAAAATCATTCGTGGGACCCGCTGGAAAAGGAGCTTGCTCCTCGCCAGCAACGTACCTCCGAATGATGGGCACCCTAGCGAAGGCTCTCAGGCCATGATTCTAGAGCCTGAGGCAATATTAGGGGCTTGAATGGGGTTATCTGGTGCAATTCGGAAGCTCCTCGTAGGTAACTAGAAGTTAACGTGTATTGTTCACGGCACACCCCTCATCTCATTCTTTTCGTTCCTGATTCCTCACACCTTGTGAAGTACACCGAGTGGCACACTCCTCAAGATTGGCTTAGGCTCCGCGGCAAGCAACTGGCTAACTCCAATATACCACGCCACCAACCCCGTGCAGAGGCCAAATACGCCGCCAGCCTTCTGGCATCTACAGCGCGTAAGTACGTTGAAAATGAGGAGGCCATTAGTACATATAACGGCTGGAATGGAATATGAAATTTAGACGTACTTGATGCTACCCGTGAATTCAGTGGCGCTAAGCAAGGCGAACGCCAGGATGGCACATAGGTATACAACAGAAAAGGCTACATGCCTTCGTATGACAGCGAGCCTGAAGGTTCGATGTGACTATGGGGAGTGCCACGAGTCGGAAGGCGACTTACAAGAAGAATACGCTGATGATGGTCCAAGTAGCCAGGTAGATACCCTGGGCGTTGTGGAACTCTTCCTCGGACGAGAAGGAAGCTATGATGCCTGAAGCTGGGATGTTAATCGTTGCGTAAGAAAGCCAGAAAGCGCCGTAAGACGCGAAAGCTGGATTGAGGGCTTATTAACCAGAGTTCTCAACAGATAGTGTGAGGTCTCACATGTGGCGCCAAACACGTTTCCTCTGGGGAACTCCCACATCCCCGCTATGAACTGGGTGAGTCCTCCGGCGAAAATAGCCATGCCGACGACAAGGTTGGGAGCGTGGACCCCACGGGCGTTAAGATTGTAGAGGGAAAGGATGAAAATTGTGGCCCCAAAGGACAAGGTTCCACTGTACAAGAGGTCAATCACTGGACTCCGGCAGAGTTACCGTCGCAGAAGCACTCACGCAGGGCCAGGATTGGCGATATTCGTAGGATACCTTTGGTACGAAACTGGGTCGGCGTTCGGGCTGTACTCGTATTCCTCAACGCGCTGCTTATCTTGGTCGATGGGGTCGGAAGGGGATGACATGGTGAGTCACTAGCTGTAGTCTTTGAGTTCGTTTCGATGGGGAGAAATGAACAGGGGACTTTACTTAATAGAAGACTGGGAGACACGGTTTTTATGACCGACGCGATTATTCTTGGTATCGCGAGAGGGTATTCGAAGACTGATGATCCGAAGATAACATTTCTCGAGGAAGGGTGTTCCTGTGAGCTCTACTTACAAAAATGGGACGCTGTTCAGGACGATGAGGTCGACAAGTCATCTTCTCGTTCTCAAATCAAAGTAACGTCAGTCAGAGGGCATGAAAGAAGAGACCGCTGGAATATTTGAATGGTCAAGTACACGGGACCCAGAGTCCCGAGACCTGAAGCTTGGGAAAGCTTGGGAAGGCTCGCGGAATGGAGAGAACAAAGCAACCGTTGTCCGATGTGCGTGAGGACTTCGAGTCCATTTCCATGAGTCAGAGTCCTACTGTGGTATAATTTTGCAGCATATTGGCCCCTGTACCTCAGAGTTCGTAGCAGATTACCGGTATTGGAGCATGGTTTCACTGAACATAGGATTGGATCGTTCACCATCGTTAACTGAACCGTTCCTAAAAATGGCATTTTGGGTAGCTTCTATGAAGCGCAGCGCATGTGAGCCCTCCAAGTATGGTCTATGGAATAAAAATCAGAGCATAAGGCGGAGGAGGACTGCAGCCTACTGAAAGAAGGGATCGATGGTGGCGGCAGTTGGCAAACCTGTGGACGGTCCTCCGGGCCGGTGGCTTGCCAGTCATTCTGCGACACATGACCAAACAAGAAATTTCTTTGCCCGACGTTGTGCAGGGACGTTCAAATACACTACCGTCCTCTTCAAAATTTCTGGTATGTTCTTTCTGTTAGAAAGCTTGACTGTTTGACTGACTTAGAATTAGGCTCTCGCTCAACAATCGTGCTTATATAACCCTGTCTTCACTCAATCGATTCCGCTCTCTTTTCACATTCTTTCAAGGGATGGCTGCCGCTTCAGAGACGAGGAAAAAACTTGCGGGCTACGAGTTCTACCGTGAAGTACTAGGGAGTCCAAAATATGTCGTCGCGCCAATGGTAGATCAGAGTGAACTGGTAGGTGTGTCATTGCCCAGCCATTGTTCCATCGCAAACAATACTAATACTCGTTTAAAATAGGCATGGAGGCGTCTAAGTAGAAGATACGGGGCTCAACTCATCTATACACCCATGATCAATGCGAAGGCACGCCAGATGCATGTTTCTTGACAAGCAAAATACTGACTTTCGAGTTAGATGTGGACAGAGCAGAAGCATCAATCTTACCGTGTTGGAGCCTTCGATATTGCCTCTGGCGAAGAAGGCAGCCTTGAGGGTGACAGGCCGCTCATCATACAATTCTGCGGGAACGATCCGGAGAAGCTTTTGAAAGCAGCCAAGGACCTCGAGGGCCATTGTGACGCTGTCGACATCAACTTGGGCTGTCCTCAAGATATCGCGAAGAAGGGCAAATACGGAGCGTTTCTTATGGATGATTGGGATCTAGTCTATCGCCTGAGTGCGTATTCTCTCGAGCCGTTTCGACCCGTATTGACTGTTAATAGTCAACATCTTGCATGAAAATCTCTCAATTCCTGTCACCGCCAAATTCAGGGTATTTCCAACAGTCGAGAAGACGGTTGAGTATGCCAAGATGCTCGAACGTGCTGGAGCTCAAATTTTGACTTGCCATGGGAGATTGAGAGAGCAGAGAGGACAGAACGCTGTGAGTGGTCCTGTAACCTACTACAGGACCTTGTACTGACTCACCCCCGACAATTTTCTAGGGGTTAGCTGACTGGTCGAAGATTCGCGCAGTTAAAGAAGCTGTTTCTGTTCCTGTTTTCGCCAACGGCAACATCCTTTTCCAATCCGATATTCGAAGATGTCTAGAAGAAACAGGGTGCGACGGCGTTATGAGCGCTGAAGGCCAACTCTACAACGTCGCCTTGTTCAACGGCCTCACGTCTGCGGTTTCCCCGGCCACCGAAGAGACACCCTCGACATCTACCGCATCCAGCTCATCAATAACACCCATAACACCCCTCACCCATCCCAATCATGCCGATCTCGCACTAGAATACCTGGAAATTGCTCACTCGCTTCGTACGAGGACTGCCATCAGCGCCATCAAAGGCCACTTGTTCAAAATCATGCGACCCGCGTTGTCGAGAGAGACAGATTTGCGGGAACGGTTAGGTAGAGCCAAAGTCGACCAAAAGGCTTGGGAGCGAGGGCGAGGGCGAGGGATTGCGGACGAGGATTCTCCTATCCGGGAGTATATCTCCGTTTGTCGAGAGATGAAGGCCAGGATGGACAAGGCTCGCGAGGAGGGACTGTCATCAGGAAAGGCCTTAGAGGAGCTCGTTGAAGTGGACGAGAAGACTGGCTTGAGGGTATTGCCCCATTGGTTGGCGCAGCCGTACGTCAGAGGTGTGGGGAATGGCAAGGTGAAGGAGAAGGTCGCGGTTGATCAACCCGTTGTCATACCAGCGAAGAGGAGTGGTGATCCGGAGATAGTTTTAGAGGATGTGGGGAAGAGGGTCAAGTTGTGTGCGTAATACGCGCTGACTATCCAAGTATGTTATTACCAATGGTTAATTTTGAGCGCTGTCATTCATTGTCCATGTTACAAAAACAGAAACTACGTTCATTCATACCTTGTTGGCTGTACAAGCCGTTTGGAAATCCCGTCCTTGATCGCCATCTTACAGCCGCCCGTATACCCACTCCCGACTCGACCATTCAGTTTTCGCCTTTCAACCTCTCAGGCTTCTATAGATGTTAGTCATCTTCCTCTCGTTCCATTAGTCAGGCAACCAGCAGTCATATACATTCATTATCCTTTCATCTTAGACAATGCGGGGACATCATGCATGGATCTTGCGCCTGACCGTCTACTTCAGTTGCGCCGTCTTCCCCGGGAGAAGACGGGACCTGACTTGGAGCCCCAATTTTCCGTGGATTCCTCGATCTCTCGATATATCGCAGTATTTGCCGATGTGGATTATTATTCTTTGGGAAATAGGCGTTGGCCGATGTTCACCAGTTCTCAAGACGTCGACACGAAAACTTGCGATGTCCGCGACCGGAGCAAGTCAGTATGCTTGTGCTGCGGGCTCTATAAGCGACCAACTCTATCGTTGTTAGATGGATTACCAGCCCTTCCGGTGCGGGGGTGATCCGCGATTGTCCCCAGCGGCATATTAGTCGTTCTCTCCCTTTTCAGTGCCTCTTTCCTCCTTGGTTGGCTATCTTGATCATAGCATACATCGAAGTATGCATGGGATGTCAGCTAAACCAACCTAGGTACACATCGAGATGCCTTCCCGCGCATGATCCAAACATCTAATTCAATCTCGCCTCTATACAAAAAGCGGGAACCGCGCCCTAATCTACTCTCATTTCTTCTCCGCCACGTCTCCTCTCGCCATGAACGGCGCAAAACGGGACAGCAAGACATTCGAGAAGAGAACTTCCAACGAAGGGACTGTGATTGTGCAGCCCGTCGAGCATGACTTTGACGACTCTCCCAAGGAAACTCCTGTGGTACAAAACGCCCATGTGCCAAGACCTCGGAGTTTACTGTCATCGGTGGCTGTTATTGCTGCAACGACACTCGCAATGATGGCCAATGTACGTTTTAGTTTTCCCTCCGATTGCTGAAGATGACCGTGGCTCATTACCCCCTCCGTACCTTTTACAGATCACGAATGCTGCCAGTCCTGCTATTGCCCTACCCACCATACAGAGGGAGTTCGGAGTCCCAGAGACTGAACTCATATGGACCATGTCGGCCTATCCCCTGAGCGCTGTAAGTGACACCCTTGTAATGCAATCCCATTCGGCGACCAACACTCGCCCCCTTTCCAGGGCTGTCTTCTCCTTCTCTGTGGTCGTCTTGCAGACTTGTATGGGCGCAAACGGGTATTCGTGATCGGAAGCATTTGGGTGCTTGGATTTACCATCGGATGTGGCTGCAGTAACGGTGTGTTTCTACTGGACTCAGATACCCAAAGCCCATCTCACAAGCCACGTCTTGTCTAGACGCCATGGTCTTGAGTATCATTCGCGGTTTCCAGGGTGTCGGGGCTTCTGCCACCATTCCTGCCAGTGTCTGTCATTTATCCCAACTTTCCTCCCGCTCTCTCGTCTTACCCCGCATCTCTATAGCTGGGAATTCTTGCGGAAACATTCCCGCCCTCCCAAATGCGATCGGTAGCATTCGCTACTTTCTCGGCGGGAGCTCCCGTTGGAGCAGCATTTGGTACAGCCATTGGGGGCGTGCTGACTGAGTATACCAAGTACGCCTTACGTCTCCCGGTATTGACGTCAGGGGAAGTACGGAATTCTAAATGATTTACTTTGTTTTCACAGAACAACATGGCGTGCGGTATTTTGGCTCGCTACGGTAAGTCTCCTCATTCTGGGTGTTTTCTTAGCGTTGTTCATGACTAGAGATTTGCTTAGGGTCTGACAGTCGCTTCACTGGCGCTGGGTTTGATCGCGTTTGATAGAGACCCGCCATCGACAGAGAGAGACAGGCGAATTGATTGGATCGGAGCATTGCTTTCAACAGCCGGATTTACTCTCATCGTATTCGTACTGGGACAGGGCGAAGTGGCGAGACCATCGCAGTGGGGAACACCTTGTGAGTTGCGTGATACATGGACATGAATAAGCGTACTGAATAGCTGCCAGATATCATTGCTCTTCTTGTCGTCGGCGTCGCCCTCATCGTAACCTTCGTGCTTTGGCAGTGGTTCTTGGAACGAGTTCACGACGGGAAACGCTCACGTCCTCAAAGTGGGTGGATCCCCACACCCCCGCCGTTGATGAGGGTCAGTCTGTGGTCAAGAGCGAACGGGAAGGTTGCCGTCGTGATGGGGATCCAGTTTCTACTCTCTTGTGGCTTTTTAGGATGGGCGTATTGGACACAGGTATATTTCGCCTTTGTCTACAACCAAACTCGACCCATCTGACCGTTTTTGTGCCTGTAGTTGTTCTATCAGAACTTCCTTGGTTTGGATGCCGTTGGAACAGTCACCCGACTCATTCCCTCCTTTATCTCTGGCGTTCTCTGCAATGTAGTGGTCGCCATCGTCATCTCCCGACTCCCCCTCGTAGTTCTTATGGGTATCGGGACCCTTGGCTCCGCTACAGCCTGTTTATTATTCGCTGTCATTGATGTTAACGCTACATATTGGGCCTTCGGATTCCCAGCTGCCGTCGTCGCTGTCCTTGGAGCAGACTTCGTGATGTCTAGCGGCACGCTGTTCATTGCCAAGGTCACCCCTCCACACGAACAAAGTGTCGCCGGTGCGGTATTTCAGTGCATGCAGCAGCTCGGCACCAGTATCGGTATAACAATTGGCACCGTTGTCTACAACAGGCTTCTCACAAAAAACTCTGGGGGAGCCAACCCGCCACCAAGAGATGCGCTGTTGAAAAGCTATCGTGCAGCTCAGTGGACAAATTTCGCTTTTACCGTCTCTGGTGGGTGTCCCTTTTTGTGTCCAAGTACCGGGCTCCGGCTAACGGCACCCCAATAGCTGCCTTCCTCGCCATCTTGTTCCTTCGGAACGTTGGCATCGTCGGCCATCGCGCAGTCAAATCGGTGGCAGGATCCATCCGCCGCATGTCCGCTCAGTTCGACGTCGAATCCCTCCACATACCGAGCTCCAGCGCCCATCCACCGGCCGGTGCGGCTGGTGCTATGATACCCGTTGGCGGTATTGATCCTTTGGGTCCGAGTTCTTTCTACGACGGCGAGGTGCTGGATCTGGCACCGATCAAGGGGAAAACCGAGACTCTGCTCTCTGCGCTCGAAGAAGAGCAGCAGAACTCTCAGAGGCTCAGGGAAGAAAACGTTGAGCTTCGTTCACGCTTATTGCAGTTCGAACAGGAGTTGAATAAGTTGGATGGCCAAGTGGGCGACGAGCTTCGGCTATTGTTGAGGAAACGGAAGAGGGATACCCGGGAGATACTGAAAGACGAGAACGGGGAGCTCAAAGAACGATTGTCGAGGGTCGAAGGAGAGCTGAAGAAGATGGACGACTCTCTCGGGATGGGTCTGGAGAGACTGTTGAGTCTTTCGAGGACCGCTAGCATGACGTCGAACCCCGAGCTCAGACACAGTAACAGCAAACGGACCGTTCCTCAACCTCTGAGCGTGGAACAACTCGAGTCCCAACATCAGTCGATCGTGGAAGAGGAGAGGTATCCACCTCCCGAAACAGTTACAGTTCCTCAGGTTCCAGCGCCAGTCTCACCTCCTCCGAGGTTACGGCCGCGCCTCCCATCAACTCCTCCAGGAATCACTCAGACTTAATATGCTATCCCAATTGCGGATATGCTCAGTGGCCTTTCGTAGCGATTCTTCTACGTATCTTTCTTGGATTATTATGATAAACACCGCGACAATACTACCCTTATATCTTTACGGAAACTCATGAACTGTTTTTGGAGCATCAAGGAGATAGCAAGAGTGTGGAGACTGGCAAAGTGGAGGAGAAGGCAAAGTCTAGCTAACCCGTTGTCATCCTAGTGAAGAGGAGTGACTCAGTGATATAGGAGTTTCGGAGGTCAAGCTGTGTGCCTAATGCGCGGTGGCTATCAAAGTATGTTATGTACTATCTTTTATTCTTCTGGGCGTTGTCACTCATCTACTGAGCTCAAAACAGACTACATTCATCTCCGGGCGAACAGGTCATTTAGAGATCATCATCCCGTCCTTGGCCACCACGTCACGCATAGCAATTGATATACAGCCGCCCATCTCCTCATGCCAACACTCGACCATTCCCCTTTCGCACTCAAGCCTCTCAGGCTTCCATAGCCATTAGTCATGTCTCCCCATTCCATTAGTCAACTACCAGCTGGTCACGCCTCCTGTTGGACATGGAGATGACATGTGTGGAATTGTTCTGCTTTCAGCATGTCGCCCTCGGGAGAAGAGCACGGTGTATGGCTTGAGGCCGCATTTTCCGTGAAACCGTCGAGACATCGCAGTAATCACCAATACAAGCTTGGAAAACAGGCGGTGGCGACTGGTGATCAGTTCCGGGATGTCGAGGCGAGAAAATCGCGACGTGCCAAGTCTCAAGCGAGTATTTCTATGTTCGCTTCGCAGGCTACACGGGCGGGTAGGGAAAATACTATCATTATCATGTTTGTCAGCTCCTCCGGACACGGCGGGGTTGGTCTCAGCTCTCCAGCGACTTGCTCGTGGTTTGCAAATCTCTCTGTTGCTTTACCCCTTCCCTGACTACCTCAAACCTCATATACATCTTATGGCCTCGTAGAGAGGTCCAAATTCAGCAGGATTCATCAGCAAAACCAGCCCTGTTTAACCAGCTCCTCGGCAGTTATAATGCTCCATGCACAGCCACACGTGTTGAGGTACCTCCCCGCGCGCCCGTGATCTCGACATCTATTAATACCGCCCCATACAATAAAAAGTGAGGAGTGACCTCCGATACACCCTCGTTCCTTTCCCCGCTACGTCTCTCCAGCCATGAACGACACCAAACGAGACAGCAAGACTTACGAGAAGAGAACGTCCAACGAAGGGACTGTGATCGTTCAACCCGTCAAGAATGACTTCCAAGACTCTCCCATGGAAGCTTCCGTGGTACAAGATAGTCGTGCCCCCAGAGCGAGGAGTTTGCTCTCCTCAGTGGCTGTGATTGCTGCAACGACGCTCGCGATGATGGCTAATGTTTGTATCCGTCCCCTTGATTGCTGAAGGCATCAAGCGCTAATTGGTTCATTTGATAGGTTTCGAGCGCTGCAAGTCCTGCAATCGCCATACCCACTATGCAACGCGAGTTTGGAGTTCCGGAATCTGAGCTCATATGGGTCATGTCGGCTTATCCCCTTAGCGCTGTGAGCCGCAACTTTGAGTGTCGTTTCTCCAAAGGGTGACTGACCTCCACTTTTCTTCGTGCAGGGCTGTCTTCTCCTTCTCTTCGGTCGTTTAGCGGATCTTTATGGGCGCAAACTGGTATTCTTAATCGGAAGTTTTTGGTTGCTTGCGTTTACCATCGGTTGTGGCTGCAGTAATGGTGCGTCTTGCATGAATCCCTGACGTATCTAGCCAACACATACATCCAGACCCAATTGTCTTGAGTATTCTTCGTGGTTTTCAGGGCGTCGGCGCTTCTGCCACTATTCCTGCTAGTGTGGGTTGTTTCATTCCTCATCTTCCTCCCGCCATTCCGTCTAACCTAGACTCTCCAGCTTGGAATTCTCGCGGAAACTTTTCCCCCGTCACAATTACGATCTGTTGCATTCGCATGTTTTGCAGCGGGAGCTCCCGTTGGTGCAGCCTTCGGCACAGCTCTTGGTGGTGTTCTGACTCAGTATACCAGGCAAGCTTTCTTCACGTCTCCTACCATTGACGTCAGGAAGGGTAAGGAATGCTGACTAGATCTCTTCGTTTACAGCACATCGTGGCGGGCGGTATTTTGGTTCGCTACGGTAAGCCTCCTCACTCACACAGCTTCTTGTATCCCGGTTGACTGAAACATTCCTCAGGGTCTGACAGCCGCATCACTAGTGTTGGGTGTGATCGCCTTCGATCAAGATCCGCCGTCAACGGAAAAGGACAGACGAACTGATTGGGTTGGAGCATTCCTTTCAACAGCCGGATTCACGCTTGTTGTATTCGTACTGGGACAAGGTGAAGTCGCGGAACCATCGCAGTGGGGTACCTCTTGTGAGTTAATTCATACTGTATTGGCATCATTAGCTGTGCTAAAATACACCCAGATATCATTGCCCTGCTCGTCGTCGGCGTTGCTCTCGTTGTGGCCTTTGTGTTTTGGCAGTGGTTCCTGGAACAGATCCAAGACGCCAAGCGCCCTTCTCCTCAAAGTGCATGGATTCCCACCCCTCCTCCGTTGATGAGGGTCAGTTTATGGTCGAGAGCAAATGGGAAAATAGCCGTCGTGATGTTAATCCAATTCTTCCTTTCCTGTGGCTTCTTAGGTTGGCAGTACTGGTCGGTGGTATGTTCCATCTTCGGTTACAACCCATTGGATCTCAACTGAGCCTTCTTTACTTCCAGCTATTTTACCAAAACTATCAGCATTATGATGCCGTTGGAACAGTCACCCGACTCATTCCCGGCTTCGTCACCGGTGTCCTTTGCAATGTAGTCGTTGCCTTGGTCATCTCCCGGCTCCCCCTCGTTGTCCTCATGGTTGTTGGAACTGTCGGCTCCTCCATAGCATGTCTATTGTTCGCCGTTATAGATGTCGATGCTACTTATTGGGCCTTTGGATTCCCGGCTGCCGCGGTTGCCGTCCTCGGAGCGGATTTCGTCATGGCAAGTGGTACGCTGTTTATCGCCAAGGTCACCCCACCGCACGAACAAAGCGTCGCCGGTGCGGTGTTCCAGTGCATGCAGCAGCTCGGCACCAGTATCGGTATAACGATCGGCACTGTGGTTTTCAATAGGCTCCTTATATCAAACACCGGAAGTAACAATCCAGAGGAGGCGCCGGCACCTGAAGTTTTGAAGAGTTATCGTGCAGCTCAATGGACCAATTTCGCTTTTTGCATCTCTGGTGAGTGACGCTCTTCCCTCAAAAGTACCGGCTCCGGCTAACGGTGTATTCTTAGCCGCCCTGCTCGCTATCTTGTTCCTCCGGAACGTTGGTATTGTCGGTCATCGCGCAGTCAAATCTGTGGCATCGTCCATCCGCCGCATGTCCGCTCAGTTCGACGTCGAATCCCTCCACATACGGAGCTCCAGCGCCCATCCACCGGCCGGTGCGGCTGGTGCGATGATACCTCTCGACGAGTTCGACCCACAGGGCTTGAGTGCCTACCCCGACGGTGAAGTGCTGGAACTGGCACCAATCAAGGGGAAAGCTGAAGCCCTGCTCACTGCGCTTGAGGAAGAGCAGCAAAACTCTCAAAGACTCAGAGAAGAGAACGCTGAACTTCGCTCGCGCTTATCACAATTCGAGCAAGAACTGAATAGCTTGGATGGCCAACTAGGTGACGAGCTTCGGATACTGCTGAGGAAACGGAAACGAGATACCCGGGAAATATTGAAAGACGAGAACGGAGAACTCAAAGAAAGATTATCGAGGGTCGAAGGAGAGCTGAAGAAGATGGACGACTCGCTGGGTGTGGGCTTAGAGAGGTTGCTGAGTTCGTCCAGGAAGACCAGTATGACGTCGAATTCGGAGCTCAGACACACGTACAGCAAAAGGGCCGTTCCTCAACCCATGAATGTGGAACAGCAACTCGAATCCCATAGTCAGTCGATCGTGGAGGAACAAAGGCATCTCCCTCCTGAGACGGTCGTCGTTCCTCAGGTTACAGCACCAGTTTCTCCTCCTCCGAGGTTAAGGCCACACCTCGCGTCAACTCCTCCGGGCTTCAATTAGATTCAGTATGATACCCAACTCTGCATGTCCCTGGTTTGTAAAGCCTCCACTGGCTTCTACTGCATATCTTTCTTGTTACACGGTGCTAGTAACCGCTTCAATACTACGCTCACGCACGCACTCACGAACCCTTCTCATAAGTACGCTTTAATGATAGACCCTTTGTAATGTAGCATAATCTGAACACGACAGCCAGCAATTATTTATGGATGGAAACGCCAACATGCGTGTAGCTAGTGTGGGAATCTCGATGCGCGACATCTCTGACTCTACCCTCCACCATGAACGAGGAGCAAAATCGGTTTTGTACACGAGTGGTATGCCACGCCAATCACTTACTGGAGAGCTAGTATAACCACTCCGCATTGATCAGTTCCAGCGATGATTGAATGCCCTCTCAACTTCAACTCTTTGCCAGCATTTCTCCTCGTTTTGAGCGGCCGTCCTTTATCCACGTTTTCGATATCTTCGTCATGCTACAGGGCGATTCATATAACCCGCCCAGATTGTCCTAATACTGGTTTTGGGATATAGTTGATGCGCCCCTTGGATGAAAACAAATGGTATATTTCGACGGGAACTACACGGCCGGAATATTCATACAACACTGCCAAGTATGTATTTCCTCCACCGAGGCCGCGCCCAAACCGCTTCAAGCCTCTGTTCTCAGCGGTCATCAATCCTCATCGACTTATGCTATATAACACGGACGATATGTACGAGCAATCACAACCTCACTCCGACCTCACCTCTCTCCAACTCAACTCACTGAACGCCCAAAATGGTTCTCAAACTCTACGGAATGATAATCTCGACCAACACCACTCGCGTTATGACCGTCCTCCATGAGAAAGAGATTCCTTACGAATTCATCATTGTCGACCTATTCAAAGGCGAACACAAAGCTCCAGAATACCTCGAACGTAACCCGTTCGGTCAAGTTCCTTACATCGTAAGTCCCCATGGCGTCGGGCTTTGGCCTGAAAATTGATGTACCACTACTCGATTCTATAGGACGACGATGGGTTCATTCTCTATGAGTCTCGTGCAATTTGCACATACCTTGCAACGAAATACGCTGATCAAGGAACGAGACTCATTCCACCTGCTTCCGACCTCCAGGCTACCGCAAAGTACGAGCAAGCAGCCTCGATCGAAGGGTACCATTTCGACCCATACGTCTCAAAAGCCGTCGCTGAGGCTGTATTCATGCCGTGAGTACTCTTTTCTCATTCATGAGTCCGAGAAAACACATTTTTACTTGGATGGTTAGATTCTATGGTAAAACGCCCGACCAGGAATACGTCAATAATCTACTCTCGACCTTGGAAGAGAATCTAAAAGCGTACGAAGTGATTCTTGGCAAACAAAAGTATCTTGCTGGCGACGTAAGTGGCACAGCTTCAGAGGTCTCTTCAACCTCTACGACCCCTGGCTGACGACCACTTTTCTCGCTAGCAAATTACACTCGCTGACCTTGCTCACCTATCCTTTGGAAACTTCCTGCCTCGAGCAGGCTCGGATCTTTGGGACAGGCAGGGCCCCAACGTCACCCGGTGAGTGATCATTGATTGTGGTTCTGTGCGCAAGCCACGATTGAATCGCGTCTAGATGGTGGAAGGAATTGAACTCGCGTCCGTCGTGGCAGAAATGCGTGGAACAAGGTGCTCTAAAGGTATAGGAGGGTTTATGTCCGATAAACATTCTTTCAAGGCAGCTATCATACAATCACTTAGAGTTACAACTGAAATGCAATATTCACCGACATCAGTGTCTGTCCAACTTTGAGATCAATGACGACGTACTCTCACCTGATTGACTCTCTCCTTTCGTACTTCAAGCAACGTACTTGACTCCATCGCACTTTACCATCATCTGTCTCACCTCTCTCGCCATCTCCTTGACATCCTCTTCATCGAGGTCGGCTTTCAGATAGACCAACGCCTTGTCCACGATGTTCACGATCCTCTTCGCCTCGTCCGGATACACGATCTGAGCGTTATCGGACCACAAAAGTAGATCGTATAGGCCCCGTAACCCAGCCAAATACAACGGAAGAGGACAACATTGAGCTTTCTGAACCTCGGTCGACCGATAGTTCAAGTCCATTATATCTTCGGGAGCTCGCATACCGCCTCCTAGCCTGCCGGGGAAGCCATCCAGTCCCCCCAAGGACGCGGCAGAACCGGAAAATAGAGACTTCAAAAGAGCATCGGGGCCGACGTCGCCCTTTGGGTTCCGAACCCAGCCTTGACAGATCGTCAAAGCTTCCTTGACAATCGCTTTTGCAGACTTGAGGGACTTTTCTTCACTCAACCTAGTCTTCTTCCCTATGTCTTTGTACTTCTTGTAAGCCACGCCAGCTTTGGAGAACGTCTCGAGCGTGGGGTTCTCTTCCGAGAGGAGGCCCTCGAGGTGTGCGATGATGGCGCGGAGGATTTGGCCTTTGAAGTAGTGGAAAAAAGAGTATCTGTAGGTCCAGGCGATTTCTTCCTCCTCCTCCTCTTCTTCTTTCATATCTTGGTCACCGTCTTCCTCACCTTCGTTCTTGACTTGCGACTCGGCCCCTGCGAGAGTTTCTTCCTGGGCCTCGTCCTGGTCCTCTTCCTCGTCTTCCATTTCGTCCTCCCAATCTCGGACGGTAGGGTCTTTGAGCCAATAACAGCCTCCCATTTGAATTGATTCGAGTGTTTAGTAGAAAAGTAGAACGTTGTTGAGTTGAGTGGTTGACCTGGGCAATGGGTAATGATGGTGGTTCTGGTCTAACAAGCACAAACGAGTCTCAGCTTTGACTCTCAACTGACCAGCGACTCAGAATAGGGGCTTATCCATACTGGCTTCGACAAGACCCTTTCCGCGTTGCGGGACGTCACACGGTTGGCACATGGCAATCGGCTCACCGTGAATTTGAGAATGCAGATACGGTTGGGGGTTGGGGGAAGTGATAGTGATGAACGGCAAGAAAGATAAGTTCGTGGCTGGCATAAAAAGGAAGTCACACGAGGCTGACATCCTCCCGTCCTCCCGGAAGCGTAGGCCTTTAAGCTGAGCTGTATTATACGCCCCACGATGCGATCACTACAACATAAGTATTTACTTGAGTTAGGTACAGGAAAAAATATCCGCCTGAGAAATACTCATAGCCCACCGCGAGGGTCGAACTCGCAGCCTTCAGATTGCCCTTTCTTAAAAGTCTGACGCTCTATCCGATTGAGCTAGGCGGGCATATACTCTTGGGCGATTACGATCATATATAATGTGAAAGCGGCTGGATTTGGAAGAGAGCACTTTGCCTAGCTATTCTTTTCCTGTATTTCTAGCTGTAAGCATACTGCACATTGTGTTAGAAAGGTATTTGTGGGGCGATAAAAGACAGCATAGCTCAAGGTCGTCCAAGTACTGTTCGGCATTTCGTGCCTGCCGGTGTGATTAACGGCAAGAAGTCAGCTGTTGGAGCGTGTTGACTCTCCTTCGATCCAACCACCATCCAACACTGCCTCCCTCAATTTTCGTGTGGAGCGATTCGTTCATACTCAGCGCTCGACCCTGTCTGAAGTTCGCCAGAGCTTACTCCAGCTGCCAGCAAGTATCAACGACAGCAAGTCCTCAAATAGTCCAGAAATCAAGTTCAAGCAGGACTGAACCGGTACAAATTCAAATTTCGAGACCCGAAATCTCTCGTTGAATGTACGGGTGTACACTGCCTTCTCAGATCTCAACAGCAATGTCGATGAAGAAATGTACTTAATGTGATGATGCCGTCGGCCCCAGTCAGGACTCAGGAGTAAGTACTGTCAAAACATATCTCCAACAAGCAAATTTACTCCTCCAATGATTCAGATGTCCGGTGTAGTTTTACCGGGACTATGATATAAGAGCTCGAGCTCTGAGTGCTCGCATCAAACTCCAACCATCAAATACAACGACATGTTTATCCCGTTCATCTCTACGTTCTCAACCAAACGACGACGATCCGGTCTCGACAGAAGAGCTGGAGGAGGAGGAGGAGGCGGCGGAGGCGGTGGACGAGGTGGATCAACTGGGGGATCGGGCAGCGGTCGAAGTGGAGGTGGAGGTTCTAGCAGCGGTGGACGCTCTGGTGGAAGTACCGGTTCTCGCTCACCCTCCATTTCCACTGGAAATGGTGGAAGCGGCTCGTCCAAGCCTATCTCTTCCATTTCTACTGGAGGAGGCCCTGTCAGTCAAATCTCATCAGGAGCCTTTGCGGGTCGTTCTATCGGTGGTGGAAGCAGAAGCCAGGTCTACGGAACTAGGTCAGCATAGAAATCTCTATCTACGTGAAAAAACTTGTCGGCTGAGTTTCTCTCCCCCACAGACAATACGGAAGCGGTTACCCTGGGGTAACAGGAGCTGGCGTCGCAGGCAGGGGTTTTCCTTTTTACTTCTGGCCCGTAACTTGGGGAGCGGCAGCTGGCGCTGGCACAGCTGCCTACTACCACAACCGCGATGACGAGGTGAGCTGTCTACGTGCCTGTCCTATCCCAATTCCTTTTATTGACTCCATCTTCCAGTACGGCCGACCAGACAACACGAGCAGGCCCGGTGGCACCATGACCTACGCAACCTTCGACGTCGGTAATTCCACCATGTACCATCTCCTCGCAGACAACGCCACAGTATCATCCCTGATCATCAGCATCAACTCGAAATGTTCCGGTTACACCATCACTGCAAATACCACCCTCTCCGCCACCACTTCCGATATGCTCAAACCGTACGACGCCTCCGCACCCAACGCGACGAAACCCGAGAACGTGATTCAGTACTACCGTGCCAGTAGTGTCGCGCTCGCGCTCGATGGGTATAACAACTCGGCGGTGTTTTCGAACGATACGAATGCGCCTGATACTCCACTCCCGACGGGGTTGAACACGAGCGCGTTGGACTGTTTGAATCAGACGATAGGAGCGTCTGCGCCTCTGGTTCGAAACGCTGCTGTTGGTCGTAACAGCACTGGAGTGTTGTATGACCCCTTGGTGTCGCTTATGCTGTTGATGGTGGTGTTGGCTCAGTTCGTGGTTTCTTGATGCAGTTCTGTGCAGATCCAACCAATTCCTGCGTGCGTAGATCCCTAAAGATGTATCATAATCTGTATCGTTTAGCTCTTCGCTCTTCATATTCACACACTGTACCAATCCACTTGTGGATATATCATTGAATGCACATTAGAGAGATACTGGTGGAATACAGGCGGCATATCATATGAACGGGGGGGAAAGTAGGTAATGTACAACTCTGCAATGGTCTAATCGTCAAGACAGCTCATGAAAGATGTACTTACTATAATCTGTATCGTCTAGCCCATTACCCCTCAAATTCATACGGTGTATCAATCAAGGTGTGGTCATGACCATCGAATACGAATGCAAATTAGAGGTATTGGTAGAATACAGGCGGTGTACCGTATGAACGAGACAAAAAGTAGGTAATGCACTCATTTCATGAACAGTTGTGAAACAATCGCCATATGTTTCATAAAAATTAAATAACAACTATAACTTATAACATAAATAAGTTCTAGATACTTGAAAAATACATACAGGCCCGCTGTAATGTGCTAAGCCGTCCGCAATAAAATATTGTCCCATTGGACGGTAGATGACTGTACAACTAATAGCTACAATAGTTCCAAACTTCAAGACGGCTCATGACGATGCGAGATGCATAAATACCGCCACCAACGCAATCACTCCCGGAAGACCAGGAGAAACCACCCAAGTACCAGTGTTGAAAGTCCCTCTAGTGATAGTTCCCCCGTTAAGAGATGCTCCTCCTGGGAAAGGATTAGCAAGGGGAACAAACTCCCCAATCGTCCGGTTCAAACAATCGAGCGCATTGGTGTTCAAAGTCGTCGGAAGAGGTGTATCCGGCGCATTCGTATCGTTCGAATAAACAGCCGAGTTATTATATCCATCGAGCGCGAGCGCGACACTGCTAGCACGGTAGTACTGGATAACGCTCTCGGGTTTCGTTGCGTTGGGGGCGGCATCATTGTAAGGTGATATCACGCCGGGTTGTGTAGTAGCTATGAGGGTGTTGTTCCCGTTTGTAATGAAGGCGCATTTTTCGTTGATGGTGGTGACGAGTGAGGTGACTGTGGTGTTGTCTGCGACGACGTGGTAGGTCGTAGAGTTGTTGACGATGAACGTCGCGTCGGCCATAGCACGACCAGGTCGAGTGGAGTTGTCTGGTCGGCCGTACTGTAGTGAAGAAGATTGATGAGAGACAAGACTACAATACTTGGACTGAACGACTGACCTCATCGCGATGGTTATGATAATACGCAGCCGTTCCAGCGCCTGCTGCACCACCCCATGTAACGGGCCAGAAGTAGAACGGGAAACCGCGACCTGCAACACCTGCTCCGGTCACACCAGGATAGCCACTTCCGTATTGCCTGTGTGAGAAGGGACGGATACATCAGTGGAACGGCTTGAATATAGGATTAGCAAAAATCAAGTACCTGGTTCCATAAACTTCACCCCTATTGCCTCCTCCAATGGAACGTCCGGCAAAGGCTCCTGAAGAGATAGTAGCGACGGAACCTCCTCCAGAGGATTTTGAAGATATGAATCTCAGTCCAGAAGCGGTGGAGATAGCAAGACTGCTGCCGGAGCTACCTCCGAGTCTAGGGCGACTTCCTTTGATAACTTTTCTTCTGAATCGTTGTCGTTTCGTCGGAGAGTTTGAAGTTGATGACGAGGTTATAAAAGGGACATACATGGTCGTGTCGTCAAGACTCGAGGTCGTAGAGAATAAAAAGGTGGAGAATCCAATAATGAAATGACCGCCTTTTTTTATTCGATTTGGGTGTTGAACACATCAATACACATCAATGATCGAATCCCGGTGGCGGCGATGCCAAGTCAGGGACGAGGCTGAGGGCTCTCGGCTCCGGGCTCTTGCACCCAGCGGACCTCCCAAGGTCCCTCTGCCCAGAAGCACTGCATCGCGACGTAGATACTAGGAATCAAGACTGTTGAGGCAATACATTGTCAGCGCGCTGGAGATCACGGAAAGTGCGACGAGGCATAAGGATACACCTGGTGAAAGAGCGAAAGCGGTTACTCACCATCGCTAAGTGTTTCGAAGGGGGAGTCAGTAACCGAAACAACTTTCAGAATGGCTTACACAACATACGCGTTGAACGGGAAGGACTGAGAGGAAGACGTTGTGGTCAGTATTGCGGTCATAAGACACATTTGTATCCGCACAGGACTCACATTCGTATCCGAGAATGCTATGATGCGGTTGTTATAGACATAGAGGTTGCTTGAACCATTCGTTAAGAGACTCAATGCAATGGGCTTCCAGATCTTCATATCCCGGATAACTCCTCCGTCGATCTTCGAGAAGCGCTAGCCATGAGGTCGGTTCACTTGGTTCTGAGCGTCCCACCACTGTCGTTCATGAACGAGATTTAGAGAGATATTGAAACTCTGAGAGTCCAGGCTGACGTACCGCTTGCCCATTATGCATCCACTCAGCCCCATTTCGGGTCTTCAGAGCCGCGAAGAGTAACGTTCTTTCCACCAGTCCATGTAAACCATGTCCCTGAGATGGACTCGATGGATGTTCAATGATCAGTATGTCATGACGGATAACCCAACAAACTCACCGAATCCGCAACAATAGCCTGAACTGTAGGTATATCATCCGGCAACGTCAAATTCCCCTCAATCCGTATTTCGATGTTGTTGAAAATTGGGCACAGGGTTGGTGTCAGATTGTTGTAAGTACGTCGCGCCTTGCTCGAATAGAATGGTCGTCTGAGCCGAAATTCGCGAGAACGTCTCCCTCCCCCCATCAAACCAGACGCCGTCATCCTCGCCCGCAACGTCGGAGTGGGGGACGACGAATGTTCTGCAGTAGAGAAATTAAACCCAATCCTGTTGCACAACACATTGTCGGCCCGCCCGAGTCTCAATATCTCCCGAAGCTCTGCTGGAGATCACGGAACGTGCGACGAGGCATAAGGATACACCTGTTGAAGGAGGGAAAGCTGTACTTTAGAACGGATACCGATATCAGCGTCATTCAGTGACATCGTGCAACGGTTCAAACCTTCAACGTGATATTTGGCAATCCGGCGTGGACTTGTAGTTGTGCCGTATTATGTATCTATCTGTATCTGCTTTGCGACGAGCAGAGCCGAGGGTCCAAGAGGTTACCAAGAGGAAGAGGCGTCAGCACTGATAGAGAGGTAGTCCACAAGCTCTAACATCGTGGCAGTGGGGGGCCCGCTGCCCAGACCATAACACCGCTTGGACATGCGCAATCAATTTTGTCCTCGGATGTCTATCTTTCACGAGCCCTCCTCGATGAGCGAAAGAGAAACCTAGTCGAATTGACCAATATCTTCTCGTGACCTATAATACGTCTATGCTTGACCCATGATCTCCGTAATCATACCTATCATTTTCTCTCCTAGTTCCAATCCGTTCGATAGAGAGAACGCCCAAGGCCATTTAACTCCTGATATTGATCGGTTCTTACTTAGAAGGTACGAATGGTCCGTTCTGGCATTCGAAGCCAACGTCGCTAGTGACCTACGTTCAATGTAGGTGAAATGGGCAACGGGGTAGGTAGTCTCGGGAAAAACGTACGGTCGCAGGATCACACATCACAGCGACTTGCGCGCCTGTTTGGGTTCGCGCAAAGATGTTTTTCGCAACTACGTTTGTGGCTTTGGAACGTGGGGGCATGACTCATGAGTAAGGGGGCTCCTACAAGGGGACGGGGGAAGGGACTCACCGGTACCGGGATATAGGTCCAGTATAATGACCTCTTTGCCTGTCGCGTTGGATACAGCGTACCAGCACGGATCGGTGACACAGGATCCTTCGACGTAAGGAACACTACAAGTAAAAAAGTGATTGTCAATCGTGATCGCGAGCAACCAAACGAGGCAAAAAAACAATTATACGTACTCTTTAACATCTCCTACGAAGTTCTCGAATGTGAAATCCTGGATATGTGTGTTGTTAATCATACTCGAGTTAGGTTGTGGGCCAATGCTCTGATCCCAGTAACTGATGGGTGGTTCAGTCCAAAGTAGAGAGGGCCATCGAGGGAACACACTTTTGGGTCACATAAATGGGGAATGGGACATCGCGAAAGACAATGTTCCTCCACGTAACGCTGTAATGGTTGGGTCAACACCAAGATTCGATACAACAAACTTGAAGTAGGTATATAGCACACTTTCGAGCGAGCCCATTGCCGCCTGTCCAGCTCTTGAACCTTGCAGCGTAAAGACTGTCGACCATGACAGCATTCTCGATCCTGAGAGCGCGTCAATTGGTATCGGAGAGAAGGGATGCCAACCAAGTTCAGAATACTCACAAGATGTCCTGCACGTCGGCCACGGCTCCATTCTTTCCCAAGGATCCGATCGAAAGCCCATGTCCTCCTTCGCAATACGTATTCCTGGAGGGGACGTGAATCGGCTTTCCCAGAGAGTACAGGCTGGAATGTACTTGAAGTGAATGTTCTTCGCGCCAGTATTGACGTTGAGGCAATCATCTCCGTTTTCAATGTGGTTGTTCTCGAAAAGCATATCCGTGCCCCCAGCAGCGAATCCTAGAGACTCGAGTTAAGATCTGTGTGGTTCAGTTGGTCCAAGAACATGAATCACCATCGCTAATTGTTTCGAAGGGTAGTCAACAACAGAAACAAACTTTCAGGATGGCTACGAAACATACGTATTGAACGGGAAGGACTAAGAATGTGACGTTACGATCAGTATTGCGATCCTAAGATACATCCGTGCCTGCATGGGACTCACATTCGTATCCGAGACTGCCATGATGCGGTTGTTATAGACATGAAGGTTGCTTGAACCAGTCGTTAAGAAACTCGATGCAATGGGCTTCCAGATCTTCATATCCCGGATGACTCCTCCATCGATTTTCGAGAAACGCCAGCCGTGAGGTCGGCTGACTTGGTTCTGAGCATCCCACCACTGTTTTTCAAGAACGAGAATTCAGAGAGGATAAAACTACGAGAATCCAGGCCGACGTACCGCTTGCCCATGAGCATCCACCCAGCCCCATTTCGGGTTTTCAGAGCCGCGAAGAGTAACGTTCTTTCCACCAGTCCATGTAAACCATGCCCCTGGGAAGGACTCGATGGACGTTCAATTATCAGTATATCACGACGGATAACCCAACAAACTCACCGAATGCGCAACAATAGCCTGAACTGTGGGTATATCATCCGGCAACGTCAAATTCCCCTCGATCCGTATCTCGACGTTGTTCAGAATCGGGAACAGGATTGGTGTCAGAATGTTGTACGTCGTGCCTTGCTCGAATAGAATGGTCGCGTCTGAGCTGAAATTTGCGAGAACGGCCGTCAAACCAGGCGTGTCGTCCTGGCCCGCCACGTCGGAGTGGGGGACGACGAATGTTCTCCAAGCATGGATGCTGGCGATCCAGGACAGAAACAGAAGGAGGGGGAAACTCTTCATGGCGGATGGTCCTGGTGGCCCTGAACAAACGATACCCTCCGTTTATATATGCTCTTCGGTGGCATGTGAACACAGAGCGAAAACGGCCCGCCGGACCTTTTGGGGCGTATGTTCATGCAAGCCCCCAGCTCCCAGCAGGTATTTCGGAGATGTGTCAGGGGGGCAGGCTGGGGTGGGAAGGGAAGCGATGATATCCATACTGTTTTGCTTTGACCTTTCATAAACTTCGAAGCACAGTGCACATGCACGAATGAGCCTGAATACCCGATGTATGTGGTGACATTGGGCCGCTCAACCGTGGTCGAGGCTCAATGCATTCTCGTCACTCGTCACCGTTGGTGTCTGGCTAGGTCTGGCTATCGGTTATTGCTCATGACCCGATCTGGAAAAGACGATATCAAAGTTGGAATATGTACTACACAGTAAGCAAAGCGACGTACTAGGGAACCAAATTTCCGTAGACGCACCGATGCGACTGTGCGTTTCCGTCATTTTGATAGGTCGCCCATTTTTTAGACGAGTCGGGCTCGGCTCAGAGCAACGTGACCACACCTTCGATAGTCCACTACGAGGATCAAATTCGCAGCGTTCAGATATACACGTATCGGACGTTCTATCCAATCAAGCTAGGCGGGCGATAGGTAGGGCGGAAGAAGAGTCATGGACACAGTGGGAGGAACTTGAAGGCCTGAATTTTCGAACTCCGACGACGCGCCTGAGTAACAAGGGTAACGTCTGTCACGGTGACGCTCGTCATGCCGCTGCTCCTTACAAGTTGCGCCCACAGGTGCCCACCTCCGCCCCTGCCCGCTCGGCACTGTTTACTCTACTTCGAGGAGCAGAATTATGACACAAGAGCCATTTACCAGACTCATTATCAACTCATACGGCAGATAGTTCTGGACGAGCATCGTCGGGTTGTAGAACGTGCGAGCTAGTGCTGGGGATCGAGTACTGTGGGTCAACAAGGTGAGCCTCTCCAGGCGGTTATACTTCCTTAATCTGACTGATCCTCCTCTGTTATCAATCCCAATAATCACCGCTCATTACGGTTCCAAACACCACCTCTGCCGCTACCTATGCCGACTTTCTTCCCTCTAACTCTCTTCACCTCCTCTTTATAATCATCTGTATCTCTACCAGTCTCACTCTGAGTCGTTGAGAGCCATTTGAAGTATGATCTGGAACTGGTCGCTGATGCGATTTGGGCGCCATAGTATTGACAGCAAGAGAAAATCACCAATAGTCGTGCGGGCCGCTCATTGCATAGATATTTGAACGTCGAATTCAGGTTCTCCAGTCTCAGGACTTACGCGTCCGCTGGGTATCCACCAAAATCCCCTCACAGATAATAGCTGAAATGATGCTTCTCATAGTATGTGTTTACACGTTTCAATTCTAATTCATGATCTTACGTCGGGACTCACAGAGTCGCAGTGCGATACCGCGACTTTCCACCGGAAAATCACGTTGGGGAAATGGAGTTATCATGTCATTCCCTCTCCGGTGTTGCTGACCATGGAGCACAAGAACTCGCCTTCGACCGCTGGAGATGGTGACCAATACCGACCTAGGTGGGTTATCATCTTCTGTCAGGTATCAAGGTGTTCCGACAATTGAGTGCATCGACACTATATTGAGATTGGTGAGACACTAAACTCTATCATACTGTCTTCTTATCACTGAGATCCTGATGTCTGAACAGAAAGCCTTGTCATATCCTCCACATGGCCGCCCTATACCGTCAGTTCCAAGCAGATACCTGTTCCGGGCCCAAATGAAGTATTGGTTAGATTGTCGTTCTCGGAGGGTCGAACTCTGTCAGCCAACTAGGTTTGTGTTTTTCAACTACGTCTCTAAAAGATAAGACCCGCTTACTGTACTCCAGCCATTCAGGTTGCCTCCCACTACGGATCCTCTCCCATAATCGCCACCTCTTCCGAGAAATACGCCGATTACTTCAATCACATTGGTGCTGCGCACGTCGTCGACCGCGATACACATGTTGACAAGGTCAAGAATATCCTCTCAGGGCAATCTGTCGAATACATCTACGCCGCTGTCGACTCCATTTCACAAGCATGTGTGGACTTGCTGGCTCCAGGAAGCACGTTAATCTCAGCTGTCCTAGTTCCGGTTGAGGACACGTTCAAGGACGGACGGAAGAGCGTTCTTGCAAACGGGTCTGTTCACCTCTACAAAGAGTTTGACTATGGGCTGATGGGTGCATCGGGCGTGCTGTTAGGTGTTTTCCCTTTGATTTCGAAGCTACTTAGCACTGAGGAACGTCCTTGATGCGTAGTATGTAAGACAATCCGAAACGTCGAGTTCGTCGATTGAGGAGCAGAAACTCGAACCCCTGGATGTCGAATCCAGCAGAGCCGCGTGAAGAACTCTATTTCCGAAGATTACATTCGATCACACAATGCCACTTGATCTATGTAAGCACTTGTCTAGTCGAACAATGGACCCGACCATCGCAGTCATTTTCGGTGAACAATAAGCCTGGCCACCATATCGTTCCTCCTTTGATCGAATTGACAACAATGCTGAATTTTCGAGTCATCACTTCCAATTAGCAGTGACTTGGAGTCATTGTCCCAAGTGAACTTGCGGCAACGTGAGACGCCGGAGCGCTTGAATTCTTGTCCTCGAACCACCATTATCGCACACAGGAGAGATGAACTCAGCCCCTCTCGAAAGGTCGCACCGCCTGGAGGCGGCATCCACTCCAACAGATGTCAGCCCGCG
Organism: Marasmius sp. AFHP31; assembly: GCA_024721195.1. Taxonomy (NCBI): domain Eukaryota; kingdom Fungi; phylum Basidiomycota; class Agaricomycetes; order Agaricales; family Marasmiaceae; genus Marasmius; species Marasmius sp. AFHP31. The sequence goes on from JANHQD010001034.1 coordinate 67,974, forward strand.
CAACGAGAAGACCAACAACATCAGCAACACGTCGGATAACAATGGAAAGCGGAAACATCCAGAGGACTGTGAGCTCAGATAACTAACTTTCGAGCCCTGTTCAGTTGTTCACTCGAGTTGACTTTCCATCCTAGTTGCCGCTCGACCCGAAGAAGACGCCGACTATCTGTTGAACGCGACGAAGAAGGCCAAACGAACGAAAAATGCCACCGCTTCGGATGTCTCCGACGTTGAACTCGAAGTTGAGAGCGGGGAGAAAGGAGCTCTGGGGAGGCTTCCTGTCGAGCTCCTGAGAGAAATATTTCTCCGTTGTCCTTCCGGGACTTCGTCGTTTAAGGCTTCAGGGATGCCGTGGACCCTCGGTCGCGTGTGCAGGTATGTACACCTTGAAGCGTCCTCTGTCTGTGCTCAAACTAAACCGTCCTTACCATTCCATAGACGCTGGCGCCAGGTAGCTTCAAGTACCCGAGAACTTTGGACCACAATATCATTTCAAGATTGCGATCGAACTGCCGTTTCCACAAACCGAAAACGTGCACGAATGCTCTACGAAATGCTGCATTTGATGCTGGAGAGGCGCGCTGAAAAGAAACTCCAGGTCAAGGTTGGACTAGATCGGCAACCGCCGATAGAAATTCGTTGTTTTTTCGACCTTTTGCGGTCGACAACGCGCGACTGGGTATCCCTCACTCTCGACGGGTCCCCATATACCCGCAAGGCATCTGGTAGGGTACCACTCTATCCCCAGCCGGAGGATTGGGAGGGTTTTGCCTCTCTCGAGGCAGTCTCCATCCAGGATATGAGCTCTTGGGAATGCCAAGGAAAGCTTCGCGAGTCTCTTGAAAAGGCACCCAAGCTTCGCTCTATCACCATTCACCATCTCGACAAGAGGCGGCGTAACGTTCACCACAGCCGCCCTGTCCCAGTTCCCCTTTTCCGCTGGCCGAAACTGGTTCACTTCGAGCTCGATCATTCATCGTACACCTGGTCCGCTCGAGGACTGGCGTTGTGCTCCAGCCTCGAATCTCTAGTGATACACGCTTCATCTGATCGTGGTACAGACAGTTTCATGTCGATGACAGAATTCAGTACAGTGCGAAAACTACGCCTGGTTAGTGGTGCGTACACGTACTCTAGTCGGGTCGCCACGTATTTGGACTTTTGCCGCGGACTCAAGCTACCTGGCCTCGAGCAGCTTGAGGTGGATAGTCAGGCTGGAGTCAAGACTGACTGGGATAATATAACCGCTCTTCTTAAGAGGTCGGCACCCGCCAAGCTCAAATCTGTATCCATCGGAGGGATCTCATTGATGGATGTAACTGTGGGACGACTGCTTTGGAATACGCCGCAAGTCACGAGTCTCACAATCACGGGAAACGTGTTGCCTTACCTCCCTAGCGCTATCCTTTCCGGCGATATTCTCCCCAACCTTGAATACCTGGGCGTTGCTAGCATGACGCACTGGAATCGCCTCTCTCGTCCGACCATTGCTGCAATCGTAAACCTCTTGAAGGTCGGAAACCCGACTGGGACACTGGGCTCCCTACGTGTCACAGAGAAAAATCTCAGAGTGACGATGGAGTGCAGGCCACATGAATATGACTCAGCAAGGCCCTGCCTAGAATCCACTCTCTTCGACCATGCAGCTGCCGAAGCCTTCGAAGACTTGTTCTACGACCTTGTCCGTTGGGATGGCCCCAGTTATGAAAAGGTCTTGAACGAGGTGAGCGAACTCGTCCTTCCTTTCGCAATTGAATTCTAATGGGCAACTTTAAGAACATACAACTGGTGGAGTTCATCTTGGAGGCAGTCGAGGAGTCTGAGCCCGGTACCTGCAAATTCTGGCTCTTTTGCAGTAAGGTAGTAAGAGCAGTGGCAATGATTATAGTTCAGGCTGAACCGAACTCGTTTCTAGGAAGAACATCGCACCATCGGGGATCTGGGCAAGTCCTTTCGCGATGGTGAACTCAAGGACCGCTGGGACAGTATCCGGGAGAGGATGCTGCGTATAGCGCTGGAGAGATGGCAATACTGAAGCGAGATAGTGATTGGTACCGCCCCGTCACTCTGAATACTTCCCCAGATTCCGGAATAGTGCTGTATCAATGGATACAAACCGGAAACTAGATACATAAACGTAACTTGTAATTTATGTCGCTGGAATTGTACATAGGTAATGATCCAGGGTGTGCCTAGTCCCACAGCGGACTGCGGTAAAAAAAAGTGAAGTCAAGCCTTGCGGGGGCTTTTGGGTACCCTGCCAACAGACGACTAAAGTCTGATACAATACTAAAAGGCCCTAAACAATGGAATTCGAACGGGATTCGAGCCATTGTTTTCGGCATAACACAGTAACATGAGGTTGTGCAACAATATCTGTCCATGACTCGTTTTTCGTGTAAATCGTCATCGATATGCTCAGGAATACCTAAGTTTGAATGTAGCTACTACACTACCACAATTGTGTTACTACAGCTGTTTTAATAATTGTAGTCGCGATTTCATTTTTTTTCGTTTCGCGCTTTTGTTTATACCAAACACCCCGATTTAGAAAGATTCGGGACCTACGTCACTCAAGGCGGCGACTCTACCTCGTCGGTGGAGGGCTGCAGGCTTTCCCTTCCCTATATCATGGGCGGTACTGGCTCATACACCCCAGTAGCCAACAAGGGAGTCCATTTCCCCCGAGATAGACGCCATTGCTTGAGTCCTGCGTGTCCTATCTCCCTGGGTAGCGTGTGAGCGTCGCACCAGCGAAACCATGTGGATCTGATAATGACCTGACTTGGTCTATCAGTGAGCGACAGAATGTCCGTGGTCGAACATGCCCTGTGAATGTTGCATTAGAATAGCCGTGCATGTACAGTAAGAGTTCAGATACCTTCAGCCTGACTGTATGTTGAGCACATCGGTAAAACGTCAAAATACATTCGGACTTTTTGGACATTTCGGCTTTCTCCGAAAGTTAAAAGTCCGAAAGTCCGAAAGTCGCAACTTTTCGTGACTTTCTGGCATCTGCGAGGGTCTCCACAAGTCCCTTCATTACAAGAATAATCATTGTTTTCTTGCTTCCCAATGGCCTGTCTGAGTTAAATAGAATCTCTTTTATCAAGAGGTATATTCATTTACTGTTGAAGGAAATCATGCATGAAATGATTCGCATACTTATTGATGTATTAGAGATTGAATGCATCCAAAGAATCTGAAAAATGGAAGGTTTCGGGTGGTGTCTTGTCACCATAAACTGGGAGAAGGTGAGCAGAGTGGGCAATAATGTCTAAGGTCTTCGATGTCAAACGACAGTCCAAAGAATAAAAATCTGGCATTCTACCGTAATTTGACCCAACTTTCGACTTTTCGACTTTTGCCGACTTTTGCCGAAAGTCCGTTTTTGGAAAAATATGGGCCGACTTTCGGGAAAATCGACATGGCTTCCGGCTTTCGGACTTTTTGGCATTTTGGGGCCAAAAAGCCCCAAAAAGTCGCCAAAAAGTCGCCAAAAAGTGTCAAAAAGTTTTTGACCTTATACTGATGCATAGAATGGGGATGCGCTAAACAAGTGTCGACCGTCTGAGTGGGTTTGATAAGTAAATGATCAGTTGCTGAGGAGATAAGATCAGATTAACATAGTCTTATCAGACCACAATCAGCCGCTGGTCAGCACACCCGAGGCTGATGTGCACTTGGTCAGAACAAATCAGACTAGGCCTCCTTGAGCAGCAGCCGCTCACGTTCTCTTCATTTACTCACACTGTACTTCCCTATGAGGCCATCGCCGAGGGAGCCAGGATCCGTATTTGATCCGTATCGTTGCAGGCACCAGACTGACCCTAACCATAGCTGAGCGCTTGCGCTGGAATGGTTGGACTTGGAAGCGTGACCAATGGCTCGCGTCATGACAAATTTTCCGCCTTCTTGAATCTCAACCACCACCTCAGCCAATCCTCCCCCGCTCAATAGCCAGCTCAGCCTGGAGGAATAATACACGCTTCCGAACCCTTCA
>JANHQD010001035.1:0-56738 GCA_024721195.1 Marasmius sp. AFHP31
ATCAACAATTGCAACGGCGACTTGCTTTCGAAACTATCTGGGTTTGACGCGTTTAATAGCGATGAGCTTACGAACTCTTTTGCCTCTCGGTTTCAAACTATTGCCAACTCTTCAGTCTCTGCTATGCAGGTTCCGAAGATTTTGGAAACTCTTGTTCTAACGAACTTGCATCCGTCAAAATTTTCATGCCTATCGTGTGCGTCTCTCATCTTTCCAACCCCCACCTGACTTCACAGTGGAATACCATTTGCAAAACATATTCGATTTCCCTTCGCCGCGATCTCGACACTTCGTTTGAAATGACACCCGCATCTTTTAAACTGCACGGATGAGAATCGGTGCGTGAAACAGTTATGCCTGCCAAGCGTACGTTGAACTCCCCCGAGGCCTCTAGTTCTACAACTGCAAAGCGATGTCGTCTTTCAAACGAAAGGTCCAGCGGTGCGTATCGAGTGTACAACGTCGAACATCTACTCATTCCCTTGTAGGAATTCTATCAAAATACGTTGTACACGGGTCTCTCGACGACAAGCGACAGGCGTTTTGTCGTCACCGCGATTTTTTCTTCAACTCTTTTACACACCAAATTCTTAGATCTTTAGCGGCAGACCATGGACTTCGAAACATGCTCAACAGGGAATCCTTACTTCAGAACTTTCGATCGCACGTATGCTCGTGGTCCTGTATGATCAGAGATCTCGATGCCACTATGGGAGACCATGTTGGCGAAGCGGACGACGAAGACGGGGCTGAACTCATACATCGTTTGTTTTCCGTACCGCCTCAACCATTGCGTTGAATTCATACCGTTCTTCAGTGGATGCCGTATTATCTATCAGCGAGAAGACTGTTGTATTTCAACACGTCCTCCACCATCTAGAATCCAATGATCGCCTTTTGTCACTGGCAAACGAACATTTCATTTCCTATCGTAATGAGGACTCCGACCTGTCGCCTTTTCTTGCTCACCAATGTGAACGTCGGTGTCACATTCGAGAGGAAGACGCACTCGCCTCGCGACAGATTCCTTCTGTGCGTCCACCCCGTTCAACTCTGTCTAGCACGGAAAGGCGACAGAGGGACCGATTAGCCGAGAGGATGCGTGCAGAGGAGGCCGAACAACGTGAAATAGAGTGGTGGGAGGAAAACTGGCCTATTGTTCCTCCACCATCGGAGTGGAAGGATGTGAGTCTACTGAATGTTGTTAGCGGCCAGTGCCTGACAGCGCTTTTCTAGATCTTAGGGGAAAGTCTGGATTTTAGTACATCCTCAGCATTGGAGAGAAAGCCGTGTTCATTTTGTAATAGGAACGAAGTCGCTTCGATGATCAAAACTCGGTCCATCACCGATCTCGATATTACTTTGCTTGTGAAGGCCACGGAACGATTGCGAACACTTCATGACCAACCCCTTATACAATCACATGTCTCATTCGATGGTGCCTATAACGTCTGTCGCCTGTGTTGGCAGTCCGTTAAAGCCAAGAAATTTGTTCGAGTTCCGATTTTGAGCTGGGCAAACGGGTGTTGGATTGGGGACGTCCCTCCTGAGCTTTCGGGTCTTACTTACGTCGAAGAACTCGTCATAGCTCGAGCGCACACGACAAAATGTTGGGCGAAGTTAAACAAGACAGGGAAGAAAAATTCGGAGAACGTTGCATCCCAAAAGATGAAGAACAATGATCCCACGGCACAACGTGTTGCATCGGGCAACGTATGCATTCATCCTCACGAAATCCGCGACCTAACCAGCCGTCTGCCTCGGCCGTTGAAGGAACTCAAAGATGAGATCGTTGTCATCTTCGTATCTGAAGACCGACAAGCGACTTTGGAGAATTTCGAATCATTGCCGTTTCGAGTTCGTCGACAAAAGATCTTGGAGGCCCTGGTATGGTTGAAAGGCCACAATCCGTTATACAAAGACGTTATCATTGACATGGACGCCCTCAACGAATACCCAGACGGAAGTGATACGTCGTTGCCTCTGTATGTTACAGTTCCGGAGAGGTGGCGGCCCGTGGAGGGCAGTCCTTTTCGTTTCGTGGTGAACCGTGATCTGCAACAGCGCATCGTTCGGTATGGGTGCACTGTACTCTTAGCTTCTTCCGATAAAGTCTGGATGTAGTGATGATACTTTGTATTTTGTGTACGATGGGACGGGGGAGAACTGCGGTACTAGGTCAATTTATCACGTTACCACGGTTTGTTCTCGCCGCTCGTCGGCCACGCCCCTTCATAGTTGTGGATGTATGTATGAGCTGTGACGCATGCTATGCTTCGGAGGTTTACTCGGATTCAAATTTTTAATTCAGAGTCCGGAGCCTGGAGGCGGGCGGGACTGCCGAGATTACGGCGATGGGACCGGCAGATTGATCCCCCCTGTTTCCAGTCAACCACAACGACCGACCGCCGACCTCGTCTCAGCTAGTCTCTCTTTCAAATTGCCAACACACACTTCGCAGGTCGACGAATTTCTCTCTCTCAATCCCTCCCTGTCTTTATTCTGCTATCATTATGTCCTACACACCCTACAACAGCAATCCCTCTCACCCTCAGCCCTCCCACCGTGACAATTACAGCGAAGAATCGAAACCGCCCTTCGACGATCTCATTGACGAGTACAGTCAGCCTTATGCACCCAATACTCGCCACCAAACATACACAGTTCAGCCCATGAACGTTTCCACAGACCCAAATCGAGCTCCTACGACACCCCTGCCATTGCAACCACCGCCGTTATTCACCAAACACTCAACCGACAGCTCACAAGACTTGAATTCGATTGGTTATCCCCCTGTACCCATGTCGAGGAGTGTTGAGAATATTCCCTGGTGGAAAAAGGTATGCCTAGCCATTCGTTGCAGTCTCATTCGCGTGTAACAAAAAACATTTCCAGCCCCTTCAGCTTCTTCCTGATTCCATGGCGTGCAGACTGTTCGTTATAACAGTTTTGATTGAGACCGTGATAGATCTTGCGATAGAGGGTGACCTCCTCATTCGCGTAACAGAAGCAGCAGAGGATTCGACGTTACCAGAAGGAACAAATGATTCGACGATGCCCGTCTACCTCAGTATCTTCGCCCTAGCACAGTACGTTGTGAGACTGTTCACTTGTACGCAGTGTGGCTTACCCTCTCTTGCACAGCGTTTTCCAGCTCGTGATGGCCATAGATGCCGTTTATGCTCGAAACACGCTACAATTCATCTTCCTAACGTACGCCCGCTTTATTTCCAGCCTCCTGATATCCCAGCTCACCCTTTTAACTTGCAGCATGTTCAACGCCGTCCTTCTGTTCTACAGTGTTGTCCAAAAAGCCGAAGTCCAAAGTATTACCGATCAGCAAGACGGAGTCTTTAAGGTACCAATCGACGTGTTGACGACAATCATCCCTATTGTTATCGCTCTCTCGGAGATTGCCTACATTGCCTTGGGATGGAAGATTTACAACGAATTTGGTTGGAAGGTTTACAAGTTCCTGGGCGCAGACAGGAGAATCAAGCGGATGTACGCCAACTATCAGGTTTACGAATGCCTGGTCAAGTTCGACGTGTTCTTTTGGGCGGGATTCTCCGTCCAATTCATCATGCTGGTCCTCAACAAGGGTGATTGGGAGTACTACGTGACCTGTGCTGCCCTGCCTTTGTCCTTGGTTCTCCTTGTTGAGGGACATCTAGCAGCACGATACGAGAACAAGTGGATGATGGCCACTTTCTTGTCTGGCTGTGTCAGCGCCATGATATACTTCGTCTACAAGGTGAGAACCTCCGAGGCGTTGGCACAATCTCTTCTAACAGTTTGTATAGCTTGTAAAGGTGCTGATGTACAGGACTCAACAAGAATTCATTCCCATATGGAAGTCGCTGACATCGTTTTGTGGGTCCCAGTTCCTTTTTAACTCTGACATATTTTTGACTTCATCGCTAGCAATTGTTGCAATCGTCTTCCTGTTCGCCACCTTTATCTACTCCATCCTCGTGATGAGGAAGTTTGGATATGGATTAAAAGCTGCCCGTATGTTCTTTCATTGTTCTTGTTTCGTCCCCCTGACTGATTTGCTACGGAATCAGTTGCACGCAAGAATCAACACCAGCGGTTTGGCTCTAGGCCGATCAATGGCTTACCGACAAGCAGTAACCCCAACCGCATGAGTATAAATTAAGAGCGAGCGGGCTGTTCTTTTTCTCCGAAACACACCATCAATTGTACTGATATTACCGACCCCTCGGGCTGCAAATAGCATAGGCAAGACACATGGACTCTGAACTAGCATACTAGGCGGATGATTTCCGTATTTTTCTGCATCGCAGTTTTCGCATTCTACCGAATTTTCTTCATAATGTTCTCCGTTCAAGTTACGATCTTGGTGTTGCCTTTCTTCGACGCATTCCATTTCTTACATCTGTAGATCCAGGTGTACTTTACTTGTCCATACTGTGGGCTAAAAATCCCCGTTGTATTCATAGAGATTCGGACTTGCAAATATGCTTCACAGCCCACACCCCAGGAAATTGACACAAGGCCGGCGCCTAAATGAAGTATCGAGCCGACACGTGGATGCGAACCTCTTCTACATGAACTCCCTCAACTAAAATCCTCATACCGACGCCATGTCCTCACGGTGAGCACTCCTTGCTCTACATTGCCCCAAAGCCCAGCATTTACGATCATTGTGAACGAAACTTTGCTACGATTCTCACATCGCAGTCACAGAACAACACCACACCTCCGCGATCGGTCAGCCCTCCTCGGTGCAGGCACACCAGACTCTTCCGGGCGATCTACACCTTGGAGTGAACCCAACGGACAACGCTATGCAGAAGACTTGGAAGGCCAAAACGACGAGGCACTGGAAGGGCTCAGTGCAAAAGTGAAGTTATTGAAGGATGTGAGTCCGAATTGGTTCTGTTGTGAGTTCCGAGTCGCGCACCATGCTACACGCTCACAGCACCCCCTCGTTGGTGGACGTTTATTAACTCTTTCCCTCTATTCTCTTTCTAGCTGAGCGTTGGGATTGGGAACGAAGTGAAGGAATCTGCTGTACAACTCAGTCAAATGGTGCGTGGCCAATTACATGCTGTTCGCAAATACGGAGAACCTGAGCATTTCGTCCTCCAGAACGACGCTTTCGCGGAGACATCAGGCATTCTGTCAGGAACATTTCGGCGGATGAACAACATGGCCGCTCGTCAAGGGTGTCGGTGGTTGTGGTATATCGTATTCCTCATCATCGTCTTCTGGTTTTTCTTGATAACTTGGTGGTTTCGACGATGACCATGACAGGGATTTGGACATGCCTACTCGCTCTCGCTGCTATATGGTCTTCATTTCCGGCTCTCTCTCGTTTCTTACATGTCTCTATAATAATAATCCTAGGTCTAGAAATGGGTATGCAATTCACACAAAAAGCAGGCCTAGGTCCGAGTCGAAATGTAGAGTCCGCCTCCCGCAATTATGGATACACTAAGATACACGCGAGTAGTAATTACAAACCCCCCCAGCCACGATTGCATTCGTCCTGGCAGGAACGATGCTATGGGACGTCCATTAACCGCGCGCTCCCAATCTCCCAGATCATACGTCTTCGGAGGTATGGTATGTCGTTCTGCGCGAAGTTAAAGGTTTCTTCCCCTCGGGATAGAGATTCCAAGAACTGGCATGTGAATACCCCACAGTCAAAGCCGTTCTCTTGTTGAGGAGTTTCCTAGGAGTGTGGTCGTACGTGAGTGAGCAATGGTGGACGTGGCGCCACATCATACACACCTCAGATGTGTAGTCATTCCACTCGGAAAAGTCAAAAGGGGTCTTCTTCTTGTTTTTGTGCTCCGCGTCTAGGTATGCTCGCAGCATCTGAGAGATATAGCTCAAATTTCGAAGATCAAATGACGAAGGCAATGAGACACACCTTGAACACCCTCCCGCGCTCCATATTCATACTATCATAGGACTCTATCCGTTTCTTTCTGAAATTGATGGCGGCTCCCGTCCAATGCATGTTATTATGGTTCACAGGAATGAGTATGACATCTTTCGAGAAGATATCAATCTGCAGAGTGTACCGTCAGACTTGCGAATCTCGAACGAACGATGTTCATACCTTCTTCGTCCACTTCGCTAAACGTCCCTTCTCGTAGCCCTCCTTCTCTAACTTTGTCCAGAAGAACGTGCTGAAATAATGCGCGTCCAGTGGCCTACCACTCGATCCCTTATTCTCCTTCTCCTTCTGACAACTCTCAGCACGTCCCAAGATCATTGCACCGTAAAAATTAATGATCTCATCATTAAGCCAGCTCCCAGGTCGTAACCGCACTATATCCTGGTCGGAAACTTGTTCGCGTGCAAATTTGGATATCACTCCACGCCTTTTGAGGAATGCATTGACTTGGGCGTCGTCCTCAGGACTGAGAGATTTGGGAAGTGGTTGCCGTTTAGGTCGGAGGCGCTGCTCGATTTCGCCATCTTTGGTTCGTTCTTTGATACGGAGCTGGTCGATAGAGGGGCTGAAGGGGAGTGGGGGCTTGGGGCTAATTGCAGGGTAAATCTTTAGGAAGGCGTCCAGATCAACATCGAAAACATACCCAGAAAGTGTTTGTTTAGCCAAGTCCAGTTGTCGTTGTAGCCATTGCGCTTTTGTGTCTGCATCAGAATGACGGCGAGGTCGAGTTTTGATCGCGTCTTCCGCGAAGCGGGAGCGGAGATTGCCTAATGATGGTGATGCTGGAAACGCTTGTTTCAGGTGGGAGGCGGCGCGTGTACTGAAGGGAGACTCACGGCTGAGTATGTCGTGTTTGTTCTCGTTCAATGATTCGAGCTTCTTCTTGTAGTCAAGATAACCTGTACACGGGGTCGGTGGGTGATGCTTTCTAGGCGGTAGAGCTTATGTTTGCGAACCTTGGAAAGTCGGGAAGTCCGACCGGTACCCTAGCAAATAGCATTAGTACCCAGATAGAGTAGACGGCAAGAGTGTGATAGACGTACCACCGCTCTGCCTCAAATGAAACAGCTCCTTCTGTAATTCCACTAGATCACTCTTCCTTGTAGCCTCGACGTTGCGCTTATGCTGGAAATACCAGGTCGGATTAGCCTGAGTGAGCATAGAACTGGGACCAAAACCGAACCTGTGCAGCATGTATATGTTCTCGTTTACTGTAGCTCTTCTTCTGGTGAATATCGAGATTCTTCAATTCGCGTTCAACTGCTGAACGCGGTGTGGAACGGGCGGATTCACTGGCTTCCGAGGGGGCGAAAAGTGAGCTTGAGCTCGTAGAATGTCGAAAGGTTGGATTGGGTGGGGGCCCCATAGCTCCTACTCTACGTTTTCGGCTCGATGAAAATGGCGGTGGTGGTTGCAGGGTTGGTGAGATATTGCCCGGAGTGGATGAGGTGGGGAATGAAAAGGACCGTGAGCTGAAAGCAGCGTCTGATAGTTCGGATATAACAGTATCCGAGTTTCTTCTTGGTGTCAAAAATGGGTTGGTATATGAATGTATCTCTCCTTGCACTGACTGCGAACGGATGGAAGGCTCGGGGCTAGACGATATTAATATGGGATTAGAAGGTGAATTTCTGAATGGGACGTGGCGCGATGAATGTTTTTCTGCTGTGAGTCAGTTTGTGGAGGATAAACCCAATAGGGATTAGGGCACACCTTCTCCGACGAAGAGTGAATTGACTGTATCCCGTCCCAGCTCAACAAAGTCCTTCGCAAAGATCTTCCAGCGCGCAAGTATACCAACGTTTGAGGATGGTGATTGAATTTCGCCGACGCCGTTGAGGAGACCTGTTCTTGGCTGCTTCCTTGAGTTGACCGGTATTATTGGTTCTGTTGCTGGCCGTTTTCGAAGATTCAACATTTCAGTCGGGAACAAGAAGAGACGCGCAAACGATCGCACACAAAGGCGAGTGACCCATCTGACGCGATTAGCGCTTAGCGCTCAGGGTCCTTCGCTTACCACCACGTTCCACCACTAAGTTTCTTTCCCGGTGACTGAGCCCTCTCTGCAGTGACTTTCTCCTTCGGAACCTTAGATCTCAGTCACAGGGGATCAAATCCCCAATACTTGATGTCGGAAGCCGGAGCGTTGCTCGCCCAGTCAACTTGTATAGAGTGGCAATCTGCAAACTCCGGATACAAGACGCTCGCTCCAAGTGTCCCCTCTTGGGCAGGTCCTATACAAATTTGGTCCTTCGGGTCGTCAAGTCAATAAATCCCTATTGCGGTAGACTAAAGGTCGAGTCCGGATTCGTCGACGAGTTGAGTCAAATCCGGGACTAAGGATGATATCCCTTCAGACACAAATCCCGGGAGGCTTGGAAACTCGACCAAGTTGGGCGGCTCATCCTCCCTCACTATCTCGATCGAATACTCTTCGATCTTGTTCAAGAATCTCCGATGTCGAACTCAGCTGGCCCACCTTGATATGGGGACTACAGCTGCTTTTCCTGGACCAGACTTTGTCGATCTTCCCTGCCGTAGAACTCTGCAAGCATGGTTCCTGTTGTGAACGCCGCCAAAACTTAGTCACGAAGCTAGTCAGACGACGCGCCTACATCGTGTATGGTAATGTAGGGTTTTTAGCTGACTGCTTTCGCCGACGTCTACATGCGGATCATTTCCTGTTCGTGCTGTCGGTGCTGTCCATGATCATTGTCCCAAAGTGTCCATCTTAAACCTCCGAGTACTCGCTACTCTACAGCACAGGGTGTCCACCGGGCCTGAATCATACTCGAGACCTTGCAAGTTCTCCGCGGATGGCCTTTTGTTTCTGATATCTCGCTGTTGAGTTTTCCCATTGCCATCTAATTTCATAGAGTCCGTGAACTGTTCGACGGCTAAACCCTGCTCATTATACCCCCAATATTCCCTGTGGTGTCTAGAGCTGCTCCGACAGCACAAATAGCATTCGCCTTCCTTGACAGTTCTGCCCGAACGGGCTGTAGTCCCTCACATGTACCGTCCGCGGTTTCTCAGCGAGTGGCTAATGCCAAGCCGATGGGTCGAAGATTCTTCGGGTTCACTCGTGCATTCCTTCATGAAAACTCGATAAAGTCCTCCTCTAAGTCCGATCGCAATTGATTAGCGCTACTCTACATGACGATATGTGAGAGTTCGGTGAAAACTTGAAGGTATGAGAATATCCGTGCGTTGTTGCGGCCGCTTATCCCCATCATAATTGTGGCTCCTGTACATGTCGCTATATGTCGGCGCGATTAGGAGCATTGGCGCGGACGATAGGTAAAATCTACTCGTTTTACTTCGTCATATATCTCTGTTGGCTGGAGGCAAAGGCCGAGCAGGGCGGGGAACTTGACCATTCTACTTAAGTGCAATGAGGGCCATCCAGCAGCCAGTCTGTTATGGAACTCGTTTGGCTGACTGGGGCGGTCCAAGCTCTCGAACGGACCGGTGTGACTCCTCTCGGGAACCTCGCCCGGCACAAGGCTAGACCCATTTGGCAATTGCCTGGTCTTTTCCCCTATAACCCGGACTCTGGAGAGTCTATATAATTACCCTCACTGTCCCACACCATTCTTGCCTTCCCTCCACACCACCAGCTCTCATCGTTAATCAACACTCATCAGCTGTCCCCTCACCCGTCCTCTCAGTAAATTTTTAGCAATGGGTATGAGTTATCGTCGATATTTAGCTGGAGAGCGGATCTATGGCTGCTCTACATGCAAGACTCACCTCGCTACCATCCATTCCATGATATCCAGGGTTTGTCCGCTTTCACTCTTGTTGTTGCTTGCTCGCTGATACAAGGTGCTGGTAGGCTTTCAATGGCCAGCACGGCAGAGCATACCTCTTCGACATTGTGTAGGTTGTCATTGGTTTCACCCTTTGTCTCCGACTGATCCGAATTTGCAGTGTCAATGTAATCGAGGGAGAGCCAAACGACCGTGCAATGACCACCGGAAACCACACAGTCCGCGATATCTATTGCTGCAAGTGTGGGACGACATTGGGGTGGAAATACGTACGTTCACCGTCGCATGATTTCGCTTGCAAGCTGATGACATATTGCGTTACATACGGAATAGGACAAAGCCTACGAAGAGTCTCAGAAATACAAAGAGGGCAAATTCATTCTTGAGCGCAATTTGCTCACCGATGTCCAATGATCGAAACGCATAGGTTCCATCCCCCTCTGCTTCCCTAATCTTGACAGCTTAATCGTCGAACGAACCACTCATTGATGCGAAACCGTCCGGTAGACGGTACACTTGTATTTCTAGCATCTCCCTACGGACAATCTTCGGGCGGGGGCACAACAGTAGAACTAGAACAGAAGCGGGTCACCGAGGAATGCCACGCAGATTCCGACGAAACCCCTGCTCCGCCACTCATGATCGACTCATTACTGGCTCCTGGCGTCCTTACACCTTCAACATGCTGCTCACCACCCGGCACGACGTGTTGACCTCACCGTTGTTAAGTGTTTTCCGCACTTCGGACACGGCTTCCCTACTGCCTGCCTCGTTACTTCGGCATTTCCCCCTTTCCATAGAATCCTTCTATCCCATAATGCGCTCCCATAGCTCCCATCCAGATTCTACCACATCTCTGACACACCCTCATCACGCCACCATCGCGCTGCGAACTTGTCGCATATTTCATCGCGCTGAACCTTACTGTACTTACCAATACGTTTCCAATCCGAATTGATCTATCTTATGCTCAAATACCGCTCAGGCCGTGGCGATATAACCGCTCTTCGTCTCAAATTCTTCTGGTCCATCTGCTTGGCACTCTTTAGCACCCCTCATCCGCATCTGATCAGTTTTTGCCAACGACCTTCCTCCTGTGTGAGTATTACCCATTGTCATATCCCATAATCACCGTATCGCGCCGGGTGCGCGTGAATCGAGTCACCGGGGTGGCCGCTTTGATGTTTGTTATAACTCTCGGACTTTTGACCCGTCAAGGTGATCATGAGTGAGTGTTCGATTTTCTGTTATGCTAGAAGCTTCTATGATCACAACGTCAGCGCTGAGCTAGAGCTAGAGGCCAGGGCTCGAGTGCCATACGTCGATGGTTTGTTCCTAACACGTCTGTCCATCTCCCGCTGATTTACATCGTGGATTTCACGGCTTCAGTTCGAGTTGCAGTTCCCGTGGGTCCTTTTCTCTTGTTTTTGAGCTTCGGACTGACCCATTGTCACCATTTTCGGATTGAGAGGCTCGGAGTGTCGCTCAAAGCTCGAAGTAGTAAGCATAGGGTGAATGGGTGCAGCAATTGTTGCTCGACCCTTTTCCGCCTTCAAGTGGTCCTCAAGCTCCTCCACGCATGAGACTAACCCTGTTATCCCACAGCACTATCATTACAGTGCTCGCAACTCAATTTCTGAGGCCCACATTCCCAGGAACACTTCATGACATTATAGTTCTTCGTGTCTTCCCTTGCCGATAAACGTCACAAAGCGGCGTATACGCTATCGCAAAGCCTTATCTACGTCGACCATACCATTGACAGTGATAATCAGAACGCACTTTATTCGCGATATCTCCTGCTTCACTGTCACGGTGACGGACCTGTTGGGCGTGGCAAAAACCTTACTAGGGCGAACTCGCATTCGTTCCTAAAGCAACAGGCCAAGATATCTCGAGTTCAGCGCTGAGATAGCTTGAGAAGGTAAAGGTCTGCTCATGTGTTTTGATTGTTGGACGTCCGACCAAGTGAACGCAAAAGTTACGAGTAGCTTTGAAGTGGCTGTAATTTCGCGCGTGAGTATCGTATCTACTACCCGTACTTGGACTGAGCAGTTGCCAGTCACCGGTACCGCACAATCCCCGCGCTGGTGACTTTGAGTATGTTCGGGAAGTGCATCTTGCTTGTGGCTGATAAAGTATGCCAGTCTAGGTGTACTTTTCTCCATCGGAGGGGAAACTTCACTTTGATTGAGCTCAGTTGGGGTTACCTGAAGTATCGCATCTTCTGCTTATCAACCGGCCGTCGGCTTCCCGTACCTTGATCAACTTTTTCTCAGTTGGGGTGGATCGTTACTTTGGGGCTAAAGGGTGTCTTTTAGTTCTGGGCCGAAGATGGTCAGTATAAATTATCCGTTATGTTAGAGTGCTAGCTAATACTTTGTTAGCTAAGTACTACTTACGAGTTACTACGCCTGATCATCACCTAGAAAGAGTAAGCGAGAGCACAGACTGCGGATGGAGAATGCCGGAATGGGGAGTTGCCGCCCCGAGCCGACGAAAGTTTGAGAGCAACGCGCGCTGACCGTTTTCTTTGGGGACCCAATTCATTGGGGTCTATATATTATTTATATTTTGCTCCCCCACCTCCGTCTTCCCCAGGTCCTTGCTTTGCCACTCTCCTCCATTGCACAACCACTTTCGCAACACCCCAGTCATCGCCCAACGTCAGTGATTATGTGTGAGTCTCCAGTCGTTCAGCTTTCTCTTTCATTAAGCGTGCTGACCTTGAGGACGTTCCAGCTTCATTAACCATGTCGCGACCTTCCGTTTCGTCTCCCCTTGCCGGAGGTCCCAATGCGACAAAACGCATTACACCAAAACGGAATTCTTCCTTCCCCTCCTCACAAGCGCTCCGACCCTTCCCCACCGTCTCTACTGCTCTTCGTCCCATTTCAACCCAAAAGACCACTTCAGACAAAAAGTCGGTCAAGCTCATTGAGCCACCCGCCAACTCTCGTACCACGTTCGTTCTTGACCTCAGTCAAGCCGAGTTTAGTCGCCAGGACTGAGCATTTCTCGTCCTTGGCGTGCCAAAGACACTAAAATGGAGGGGCGGAGAAGAGAAATGAAGATATTGGAACGAACGATGGAGGCACTGCGGCTCTTGCTGCCATTGACTACGCGTCCCTGATGCTTGGAGACGTCAGCTATAACTTTGACAAGGGTCATTGGACACGGACATACGGCAACACCAACGAAATGAATCCATCGTCTCCACCGAAACAGACTTGTTTTTGTTGTATCAGTGACCACATATCTTGGGTTTGCAGAACGATCATTCCCTCCCCCATGATCCCCCTCGTCTCTGTGTGTTGTTGTTGTCGTTGTCTCGTTATGGCCCGCTTTCCATTCTAACAATGTTAATGATGGCGTGTCTGCATTCGTATTTACTTACCCGTACCGTACCGTTCTTGGAACCTGTAGAATTATGTGGACGTTTTACTCGGCATTTCACCATACTTACATCCATGTAGCGTAGAGCATTGTTATAGAACCTAGTCCAATAAAGGAACGCGCCCAGTGTCATTGCATCTTCAGTAGATGTGTGTCGTCCATTGATGAGAACGTTCGTCGTCTGGAGAGCCACTAGCCATCGTAGGGAAAGACGCATGCTCGCAGGTAGCGATGGGGCACTCCAAAGACCTATATAGTTATATAGTTCGATAGATAAGGACCCGAGAGGCTATGAGGCTATGAGTTTTGAGATATTATTGAAGCCTACCGACGGGAATCTATCCATCTCCGACTCCTCTAGGCTTCCCGACGCGACTGATCCAGCTCGGTACTTTGCTTGATCATTCCAAATCGAGCGAATGGAGTGATACAATGCAAGGTACACTTTACAGTGTACTTTGTGCCCTGAGGGTGCCTGATGGCATATTTCAAAGACAATCACTCGTCTGGTTGATTGACAAGTTCAAAGCAGTATCCCCTGTAGTCCTCCGCGGGTCTCCAGCGGGGTCCACATATTTCGATGCCGTATCCCAGAGCATTCAGGTCCCAGGAGAGTTTCGGAACACAAATTGGACGTGAGCCGCAGATGGCAGTATACGCGTGACGTTGGAGGCTCAAAGGCAAGAAGCACTTGGAAAGCATTGGGTGACAAGGAGGTTCGGTGGGCGCGAAATGAAAGACCCCGTCGATCATCTGACTCTCCTTTTAATCAAGCATTATTAATTAAAGCTGTCGAGACGTGCTGGTGCAGAATATCGAGGGGAATCGCGAGTTTTCGATATAGAAGAGCCCAAGGTTGAGTGGGAACAGGTTCTCTCACGATTGTAGCGCTGCTGCAAGGGTAAAAGATGGTCACGGTGCCAAATCTGGGAGTGACCCATATGCTGTGAAACCTTAAAGGTGCTGTTCGTCTATAGTGTCGAAAGGAACTAGAACTATGAGGTCGAGTCTGAGCTCTGAATGTAACATGTAAGAGGCAAGAATTAATTTACGGAACTGAATAGATCAGTGCTTCTCACCAAACTCGAGAGCCCTGAACCTGAGAATCGCGGTAGAGTTGAAAAAAACGTTGATGACTGGGTCCGGAGAAGCAGGTGCAGACATTTATGCCACCGCCAGAAGGCTCGGATTGTCACTGGACAGGGAGTGGCTTGGGATTCGAACCGAGCCAATACCGTACCGCCGTCAGACCCGGAGAACATGGAGGAGTATAAAGGGTTATGACATTTCCAGTAGAACAATCCGTTCCGCGCTGTATTTTGAAATCAGGTTGGAGGGTGCAAATAGTTCTAGCTCGTTCCGGGTCTAGAATTCGCAAGATACCGGAACAGCAGAGATACCAGGGACGCCAGGAATAGTGGACTTGGGTCTGGTAAGCGGTCGAGCTCGCTATTGGGGGTGACGGAGCACCGGTCGCAGTTGATCATATTCAGAAAATGAAGGAGGACCGAAGAAAAGTGGATATGCACCGCTGACCAGCAGTAACCCTGCCAAAAAACGGTGCAGATGCCTCCGGATGCCCTGGATAGTGACAATAAGATTGTTATTCGATGAGGGAGGCAGGGCAGGCGTGCATTCGGTTGAGGCAGTGAGGTCGTGGGAAAGTCGTAAAGGACGGCCGGTTATGGGAGGTCTGGGAGTGACTTGCTCTGTCTGCTCGCGAACCACCTCAAGTCACACAAGTCCCTACTTTCTGGCTCTCTGCCATCGACCCCCAAAGGCCAATTTTTGCCTTTTTACGACCCTTCCACGAACTACGAACTTGTACGACACTCGTCTCCAAATTTCCCTTTCTGTAACTCTCAAGTTTGTCCAAGAGCTTGCTCAACCCTCCTAATCCTACTGCCTTTTCTCCACTGTTTCGTTCCCTCCGTTTTCCTGCTCAATCCTCGTGTTCTCTTCTCGATTCCCTCTTTTACGCTCGTCTTGCTCCTTTCTGAGGTAGTCAGCGCCCTCTATCCCTCAGGTCGCCACCGCTGATCAAATCACCCCACAGAAATGGATAACTGGAGAGTAGCTGTCCTTGGCGACGGTGGTGTTGGTAAAACAGCTCTGGCCGTTCAGGTGCGTCGTCTTAGTCTCTGTTTTCTGACGCTTGAACTGATTTTCGGACAGTTCACTCTCAATTGTTTTGTCGGTAAGAACGTACGATGTCTCGGTCCAGCGAGGATCTTCTGACACACTGTTGGAACTTGCTTTGTACCTACAGAGGTGCGTTCTGACTCGAGCAGTCATACCAAAGGTCCCTAAAGCTCCTTTCCGCAGACGTATGATCCAACGATAGAGGATGCTTATCGGAAGCAGCTTATAGTCGACAACCGTATGTGTTTTGTGGAAGTTATCGACACTGCCGGACAGGGTGAGTCACCGACACCGCTCATGCAAGCTTATTCATTTAAATCCTATTCCAGAGGAATACGCCACATTGCGAGATCAGTGGGTCCGGTAAGTGCCCCCTACCCTCTACAGCGTCGGACCACCCCCTCATTTACCCATGTTTCACAGTGAGGGCCAAGGCTTTATCCTGGTGTATTCCATTGCGTCGCGTTCAACATTTGATCGCCTTGAAATATTCCGGCAATCGATGCGAAGAGTGAAGAGAGGAGATCCAATTTTTATGCTTGTGGGGAACAAATGCGATAAGACGTACGAACGAGAAGTGTCGAAGGAAGAAGGAGCAGCACTCGCACGGCAGTTTGGCTGCGAGTTTATTGAAACCTCGGCGAAGACGGCGCAAAATGTGGAACGATTATTCACGAATCTTGTTCGTGCCCTCCGACAAACGAAAAACATAGAAGTTGGACAACCATCCGGTAACGCAGTGAGGCAGAAAGAGAAGAAGAAAGGTGGATGCATTGTCTTGTAGGAGTCCTTACTGGGATCACTGGCTGTTAGATTCCCTTTTTACCTTCTTTTGATGATACCACTATGAATCTTTGCTCGCTTTTCCCATCTTCCTCCCCCATTGCATCTTTTCCTTTTCCCTTTCTCTGTCTACTCATTGAATGTTCTTTAACGGCATGCTTCAGTGATATGTACTATGGTATTCCGGGGTGTTTGTTGTATACATATCAACCCATTCGGCATCTGTCAGACTGTACAGTCACTCCTGCGCACGTCACAGCCGTCAGCGACCACATAGGACACTACACAGACCATACATATCATGTATCCTTTATAACCCCATCCTCCCGGGCTATACATACGTTCGCCAAATGTCACCGACTTCCTCATACTCATGCCCCGACCCCGACTTCACTGTTAGGTCAGTTCCCGACAATCAACTCTTTCCTGCGAACAGGGAGGTCCTAGCTGCTAACTCAGATGTCTTTCGTACGTCCCCAAGAGTTTGTTCTCCGCTCTGCACGAGATTAATTCTTCCAAATATTCTCTGATTTGAAAGGTGACATGTTTTCGTGTTGCGACAATGAAGGAGGCGATAAGAATAATTACGAACTTGAAAACAATACTCTGGACCTCCATGAAACCGCAACTTTGACTGGGGCCCTCCTTTCCCTGATTCATGAACGGCCACGAATCCCCGTCATCCTGAAGAGATCAGATCCTGCTGACGGACTGCTCCCAAAAATCATTTATGATCCATCTACAGTCATCCCGTTTCCAATCCTTTCGTCATTATTCTCGCTGGCGGATAAATACGCATTATCGGAGAGAATAACCGACACGCTGAAGACACACCTGTTGGCACATGCGTCTAATCATCCTTTACAAGTGCACGGCCTTGCTTTATCGTTGGGGTTGAATGAGATCGCGTCCAAGTCGACTCAATACATGAAACCGCTGGCGGAGTACACACAGGAGGAGGTCAAGGCGATACCGAGCGTCAGCGCCTACCACAGCATTCTCCAGTTGCAGGATTTCCGCGTTAGGTCCCTACGGTCGATCCTGTCGGAGGAAAACATATTTCCTCATGGTGTGTAGGAATTGCAGGTTCTCGGAATCAGAGTTCTCACATGTTCCTTTCTTCCAGGTTACGGTTCCTGCTCGACGCATCTTGAAGTCACGCTATCCCTCTGGTCAAGTACCAAGGCAAACCTCGCGTCCCAGATCCACCACCGTACGAGAAAGTTCCTCGAGTAATTCCCGTTCTTTGTCCTCACTCACATGTACGATGTACATCGCCCAGTTACCGATGTCGCCGGGGAAATGGAACGCGTGCTGGAGCTTTCTCCTGTAGGCACATGTTCTACTTGCCGGAAAGCATGCATTGCTTCTATCGATATGCTTCGGGTGAGTTCTAAAACGCTAAAAGAGTCCGACGAACTACCGGTTATTAACACCGGGTTCCTTTTCTCGCCAGTACAAGTGCAGAAGAGTTCCGAAAGAGGTTTCGAACTTCAAGCCGGCGTGATAATCGATAATCACTGACCCACTCCCGGTTCTTGGTATGTTCCGGAACATCATGGACATTAGAATAACGATTGTACGGCAAGTGTACAACCTGAATGTCTAGCGATACAAATGTATATCTGTGGTGATTCCTACTTGTTGTGCCAAAGAAGCGTTCTAAGATCTTTCCACACTTCGGAATCACGATACAAATAGGTCATTGAGTTGAACATTCCGGGTTGAACGGTCTCCCCTCTGTTGGCGAAGAGCCACATTACTGCGCCCCAGGACAGGGCTGCGAACCATGAGAAGTATTTGGCATTCGGAGGAAGGGGTTTCACAGCCGAGAGACTGCGAGGAGATTGGGGTGACGCATGATAAGGAGCGTCGGCTCTGGGAATGAATGAGGCTACCACTCGCGAAACGACGTAAAGGACGATCTGGATGATTCATGCAATGAGAGATAGTTCAACTGGACGAGAGGCCGGACTCGTACCTGTTCATTGACAGCTGTACGGTCACCAAAGACTACATATCCACCCAATAGTCCAGCCATGAAGGTATCCAAGCTCCTCTCCTTCCCCCCATTCGCCTTTCGTTGTAGCAACAACAAAGTCTTGTATATTGATACAAACTTGGCGAGATTGAAGGCATGCTGTTTCGTGGCCCTGTATATCACCTGGAGACGCGATTTCCAGCTTTATAGCGGGTCCCCTCAGTCAGTAGGAAGTTGAAGGATGAATGTACAAGAAATACACTTACTCGCCTCTTCCAAACAGAATTGACATCACCACAGCGTGCGGGAATCTGACTTTGACACCGTAAACGAACCCATTTCGTGCGCCTTTGAGAATGGCGAGATAGTCGTGAAAGGCGGGGTTAGTTATGATAGCCTGGAGTGCAGATTCCATGGAGGAGAGCAGGACGGTGACTGAATACGGTAGAGGACTAAAATCACATGCGGTCGATGCCAGGCCAGTACGGCTCCGTTGGTCCGAGGTCCGAGCGTCATTAGGAAATAAATACTTAGCGGGCCCGGCTGCTCCTAAGATATCCGTGTATGTGAAGTTGATTGAAGGATGTAACGAAAGTAACTAAAGCAAAGTACAGACTAATGCGATAGGATAGATGGTACACCTGAAACTAAGCTGTTACAACTGCAAAGGAGTTGAAAGTGGGTCACATCTTGGTTTTACCCAGTGGAGCCTCACGACCTGAGGCGTAAATGTCAAAGGGGAGCTGATTGTGAGTGTCGAGAAAGAACTACCTTGATGAACGAGGGTCGATGGTGCGAACCCAAAGTCTTCACTGAGTGTGATACCCTGGCAAACGGTGAGAATGAAAACGCTAAATTCAAGGTCAAGCGTACCATTTCGCCAGCGATGACCCGGACCTTTGAATCGTCAGTACCCCACGTATGCCCGATGAGGAGGAAAAGCTCACCATTGACCAGTGATGGACACAGTGAAGACTTGCAAACCAGAGCTGGTAACCGCTCAGCGTCAATCAGGCACCGTTTAGTGAAGATTTTACCTCTCGTCCTAATGAACTCCGCATCTGTTGGTCGTATGGCGTGATTGCGTGTAATTCTACAGCGGCGTTCCAATCAGCGATGTCAGCTATCTCTCCTAGTTTCCGTATCGTTTCTGTTAGGCTCTCCCGAGCAGCAGCGCGATTAGTTTCCATCGGTGAGTTCCGAGAGCGACTTCGGTCATAGTCCAGCGTATATGAGTTGGGGGATTGAGAGTCGACAATCTGTATGAGTGACCGGAAATGATCGTTGGCATGCCTCAGGTGTTTCCCTAAGACCGTAACTTTGTATTAGACCCCATCCACGGGTTCAAAAGAAGCGCTAGAACGTACCAATAGTAGAGCCTGGGAGGTACTGAGAGTGAACGGAAAGTTGTTCATCGGAGGTAAGGAATTGGTCGATGACTTCTACCGCTTGCTGCAATACCGTCTGGGCTACAATCACCTGGTCCTTCATATATTTCGTAGTTTGGTCCGCAGAGTCTCCGCTTTCCTGATGAATGGCGCCAAGTGCGTTAGAAGAACCCTGAAGTGGAAGTTGCGCTGATTGGAGGTCGAGTGACATGGGTGCAGAAGACTACGCAAACAAACAGCGACGGATCCCAGCTGGGTTTGCTGGACGGATCCAAAGTGGGAGAAGGCCCTTTTTCAATGCATGAAAACGCGTTTACAACGAGGTATTGGCCGCAAGCTGACTGACGGGCGAGACTGGTCCAAGGGCTGGTATTTTCAGGATGAAACACTGCGTAAAAACATGTCTTGTGTACATAAAGCTTTGGTATGTTGACCACCACAAATTTCGCGGGACCTACGAGGAAGGCCCTGCGTACTCAACGGAGGCCCGGTTTTCCGTCTTGCAGAGAACAACCCTTGACCGCATTACTTCCGCAATGCGGAGGGTGAGAGACAGGAAGTTCACAAAAAATCAGAATCCTCCGTCGTCGTCGCTCTGTGAGAAATGTTGAGAGCGAAAATCCGCGTCCAAGATTTTTTAGTCTGGCTTATATAATCACTTTATTACCTTCCCCATCCACTCGCCTCCCTAGAGCTACCTACTATGCTTTCATCCGTTATCAAGAAAGCGGGCTCACGAGCTCTTCCTACCCGTCATGTAAGCTCTACGAAATGCTCTGGGCCGCGTTCTAATGTTCTCGACCGTCTAGGCTGGTCAGAGACGTTTCTTGTCTATCCACGAGTACCAATCTGTCAAACTCCTCAACTCTGTACGTACCGGCAATCCTCGCTCACCATCCCGCTGACTCCCGGCTCCTCAGTACGGTATACCGACACCGAAGAGCGTCCCCGCAAAGTCTGCAGAAGAGGCCTACACCGTAGCCAAGGATTTTGGTACAATTCCGGTCACTTCCGGCCAGAGACGTGGCTTACATTGCGCATGAAGGACACAACCAACTCGTCATCAAAGCACAAGTACTTGCTGGAGGACGTGGAAAGGGAAAGTTTGACAATGGTTTCCAGGGAGGTGTGCATATGGTCGATTCGTACGTGCTCCAGAAACCTCTGTGTTTGCTACGCGTCTGACGTATCTCGTTTGCAGCGCTGAGCAGGCGAAAGAGCTGGCTTCAAAAATGATTGGATCCAAACTTATCACGAAGCAAACTGGTGAAGCGGGTCGTATTTGCAACGCTGTAGGTTCTAATTCTGGCTTGAGCCACTAAAGCGACTGGTGACGAAATTTCCTTCTTTCAAGGTAATGCTCGCAGAACGCCGTGAACCCTCTCATGAATACTACGTTGCTGTGCTCAACGACCGTGTCAACCAAGGCGTCGTTCTCGTTGCTTCCAACCAGGGTGGAATGAACATTGAGGAAGTCGCCGCAAAAGACCCCTCTGCCATTATCACAACACCCATCAGCTTCGCCAACGGTCTCTCAAAAAAAGAGGCTCTGGAAGTTGCAAAGAAGCTCGGTTTCAAGGACGCCGCCGCTGAAGAGGAAGCTGCCGACATCTTCATCAACCTCTACCGCATTTTCAAGGACAAGGACGCTACTCAAATTGAGATCAACCCCCTCGCGGAAACCAAGGATGGAAAGGTTCTTTGGTGCGTGTTACAGGCACCCACAGGACCCTAATGTCTCTGACGCAAGCTGTAGTATGGACGCGAAGTTCGGTTTCGACGACAACGCAGAGTTCCGTCAATCAGACGTTTTCTCGCTGCGCGATGTTTCTCAGGAAGAGCCTTCGGAAGTTGAGGCACAGAAAGCTAACCTCAACTTCATCAAGCTCGATGGAAACATTGGATGCTTAGTTAACGGTGCTGGTCTTGCTATGGCCACCATGGACGTCCTCTCGCTTCACGGTGGCAACCCAGCAAACTTCCTTGACGTCGGAGGGTACGGATCATCCCGTTTCATGTAATGGAGGGTTACTGATTTGGGATATACAGTGGTGCCACCCCCACAACTGTCAAGAAGGCCTTCGAGATCATCTTGTCTGACCCCAAGGTGAAGAGTATCTTCATCAACATCTTTGGAGGTATGTTGGAGTTTCCATCGTCACAGGAAGGCGATGCTCAACAATCCACAGGTATCATGCGTTGTGATTACATCGCGGAGGGTGTCATCAAGGCAACGAAGGAACTTGACCTCAACATCCCCCTGATTGTCCGTCTGAAGGGAACGAAAGAGCAAGAGGCAAAAGAGTGCGTCGAATGTTGCACCTATCTCCCTCGTAATCTGACTTGTTTGCACCCTCAGCATGATCAGGGAGTCGGGACTCAAGATCGTCGCCTTTGATGATTTAGATGAAGCGGCTGAGCGTGCCGTCCAACTCGCACTCTAGACCTCTCCTTGTAGTCTTACTAGTTCGACTTATTTTTTACTACGTATTTCCGTTTGAAGGATTAATCAGAAAGGCTTTCAAATAGAAATGAGACAACAGCGTGATGTGGACTAGGTACTGTAGAATAGCAAAACACAAGAAAGACGAAGAATCAGGGAAGAATTCGAGCAAGACTGAGGTACTGAGAGCAGAAGGAGCGCTCAGACGTTTACCAAGTTGGTCTCACGCCCCCAAACGGGGCGGGAGACGGATATGACTGTGGGGGCATTGGATGGTGGAGAGATGGTGGGGGATGTTGTGGATGATGGTGGGGATGGCTGTCGTTCCTCATCGGTGGGCGAGCGGCGTGAGCGGGTAGCATGACAGGACTGCTGCCGTACATTTGCATCGGAGGTACTGCACCTGTGTGTGCCATTGCTGGACTCATGATGGGTCCGTTACCGCGTCCTCGATTTAGGTGTCCTCCTTGCTGCGGCGGTTGAGGTGCTGGCACTGAGTTCTGCATATTCGGGGGCAAGCCATAGATCGGTTGGGGACCGGGTGAGGGATACATCGGAGGGGGAGGATAGGGCATTGCGGGTCTCATAGCGCCAGGTGATTGAGCTGCTGCGTTCGGGTGAGGCACCCACATGGGGCTGAAGAGTGGCGCATGTCCATTGACCTGCATTCGGCTGGGTACTGGGCTACCGTTCATGGGATGAGGATACGCCATAGGAGCAGGCGAGTGGCTCATGATTGGCGAAGGATGGTAGGGGTAGTTGGGACGCATGTTCTGAGACGATGACGAATTGGGGACAGAGTAGTTGAATCCTTGCGGGGGCCGGGCAACCGGTGCGGAGGTCGATGGAGGTGAGATAGTTGGCCGGTGCGGAGTTATGGTCAATGAAGAAACGGGAACTTGTTGGAAGGCCTTTGTGACATCGTGAAGAGACATCCGTGAGGGTGCGGTTGTCATTGTGGGTGGGGGAGTCTCTCCGTCCTCAGATTTGACATCCTGTAGCGTAAACGGTAAAGCGGTCAAGTCATCAGCGATCCCTTCCAGTGAGTTGACAGGGTGAAGCTCAGATTTGTTCGAGGTTTGAGACCAAACAGCCCTCAGATGCTCGGGGTCTGGCACTCGCACGGGGGAATCTTTCAAAGGCAGCGCCAGAGTCCGGGACGGCCATGCAGAATTGTGGTGCGAGGGAGGCGTGATTGGAATACGGTCGGGCTAGGCAACAACTCAGATTAGCGTACAAAATCACCATGATGTTTCACTCACAGAATCTTCGGAGCTTTTGCTTTCCGTTTTGGTGCTGACGAGAGGTGGAAGGCTGTATTTGGAGTCGTTGGGGGAGGTGTTGGGAGAACGTCGCTTCATATCAATTAAGGGGATTTTGCTTCCAATCGGTGATTGTTTTGTCGCGTTGTTCGCAACGCCCGTATCTTTCTTCACTTCCGTGGCTGCACTAGCTGAGTCAGTTTCAGTTACTGCAAAGAAGCTAACAGCCGGTCCAGCTTGAGCATCGACTTCCACTATCCGCGAATCGCGGTAGAAGGCGACGCCAGAGCCAACAGGCATCTTGGGCTGTGACCGCGTCCTCAAACTACCGGCACCAGCTTGTTCCTTCGTGCCATCTTCCTTGGACGTCTCCAATGAAACAGCGACCGTGAGAGATTCTCGGGGTTCTGGAGGGGGAGACCGACTGGTGGTGCTCAAAGCTGCCGTTTCTGCGACTTCAAGTGGGGGCCGTTTTCTCCAGGTTGAGGCTTCATCGGCAACAGTCGGTCGACCAAAGGCACCTCCTGTACTCATTCTCACCTGTATGCTATTCCTCGTTTGGGGGCTCATGTTGGAGTGCGGAAGGGATACGCGGTATCTGTTATTACCCTTGTAACCCAAAGAATATCCCCTCCGGAAGAGGACATCGTTTAGTGAGAAATCGCGTCGATTCATACCTTCCACTGGAGGATTGAATGAGAGCACTTCCCACCACCTCACTCGTTCCACTCTTTTGAAGCGTTCCAGCTGCCGTTTGTGTATAGGTTCCAACGGAGCTGACGTCTTTGGCACCCTCACTAAGAATTGGTTCCAAGCAGGCGGCGGAGACCGGGGCGGCTCTACGGAGGTGAAGAGAAAATTCTCCGTCGGGGTGGGTTCAGGCTGAGGCGGACGTGACGAAGGCACCGCTCGACGTTCCCTTTGCGCAGACAGTTTCGGCTGAGTGGGAGGGTTTGCGGGACGCTTGAAATGAGAGTCCTTTTCCGAATGAGAAGTGTGTTCCCTCGACTGCATCCCGTCCAACGCCTCCTTTACACGAGACATCGCATCGTCCAATGCGGACATCGGTGCTTCTTTGCGTTGATTTCGGGTAGGGTGGGAAGGGGAAGAGGTCAAAGGATGCTCCGGTGAGCTGTCCTTTGGAACAGGTCCCGTGTTGGTCTCCGTTGGCTGTGTTGAAGTGACAGCTGGTAGCTGATCAGCTTTACGGATAGATTGTGGGCTCGTGGAAGGGTCCGGCCTCTCCTTCCGTCTCCATACTTTGTCACCAGACTTCAACTTCTCGCCCTCGGACACTGCCTGCGATTGGTCTTCGAAGAAATCACTGGCGACAGCTCTTCGAGACGAAGTGTTTGGTTCTGTAGGCTGGTCTGCGTTTTCTGCCCCTTCCGCTGGCGCCACTCCGACGAACTTGCCCAACTCGGAATAATCGACGATTTCCAGGTCTGCCTCAGGATCGTCCGCTAACGATTCCACGTGCTCGAGAGCTGACGGTGGCTGCGAGGTAAAAGACGTCGAGCGGGAATGCGCAACTGGCCGGGTACGCCATGAGTTCACTGAATCAGAGATCGGAGCAGCCGAGACGACGGTGTTCGCTCCCGGTGCACGCGTAAACGAAACGCGCCTCGGATTTGTCGGGGGGTGAGACGGAGCGGTTCTGAATGAGGGGGTCCGCTGGAGAGAAGGCTTCTCCGGAAGGTTGGGTTGGTTATTCTCTTCCTTGGCCTCCTTGATGGCTTGCTCGATGACTTGGATCGCTCTCTCACTCTACACGAGCAAATACGATGAGCGACAAGCCGTCGAAGCTTTATGAAAAACTTACCTGTGACTGTGATACCTGAGCGGCCGACTTCTCCTTAACAGGAGTAGCAAACCGCTTCTCCAGCTCTGCCGCCTTTTGTCTCGCTCGTTCCTTTTCGCGTTCCCTCTCTTCTTCTTCCTGCAGCCGTCTCTGTTTAGCACGTTCAGCGGCGCCATGCATCCAGTCTTTCTTGGCAGTCTCGAACTCGTCTGTCGACATGTTTAGCGCTGCCGGGTCTATAACGGGGGATGAGATCACAGCCGATGCATGTGAAAGAGAAGGTGACTGAGATGGTGCTCTGACTGAGGGTGTTGTCGGATAAGCAGAATGCGCGCTATAGCGAGATTCGCGAGAAGCCGCACGACCTTCTCGTTTGAAGGAAGTTGAAGTGGAGACAGTCAATGGAGGTTGCGATAGGTGAGGGGGAAGTTGTCGACCAGCATCTTTTCCATCACGCAGCGCATGGGGAGGGACAGGTGGTGGGCCCATCGCAGTTTGCTGTCGACCTCTGGATTCTCCGATGCCGTCCCCAAACTTGGGGCCGAAGGAAGTCGAATGCGGGAGGTTGTTTGGGCCAGAGTGGGGACTAGTAACGGGGTAATGACCATCTCGACGCTTGTCCCCACCATGGGTACTGCCACTGTATCGTCTATCGGGCATGTATCCGTCATTGTTAGGTGGCTTTTGCAACAGTTGGACGTTTTGATGGCCTGGGGCGTGAGAAAATGGAGGGCGAGGGCCTCTAGAGTCTATTGGTGAATGATCAGGCGGCTGACCGCGTTTGAACGGAGGCGTGGGTCTTGTGCTACTATAAGGCTCCAGTCTATTGGATCTCTCGTTGAACAACGCCTTTGAAGATTCGGTTGTACCTGAATGCGAATTTGAAGGAGAAATCCGAGGATAGCTAGTTGGTTCTCCGCCCGTTGGCCCAGAGGATATTGAAGGCGCGGTCCTCGGCCAGCTACGATCGAAGTCATCAACAAACCGCTCTTCCTTGCTCACGGGCACATTTGAAATGCCAGATTCGTCTTTCTCCGCGTCGTGGTGCGGCGAGGCGTGAAGTGATGGATCTTCAGTGGGTAGGGATTGTGTGGGGTTGTTGTCAACCTTATATTGCCGACCATCTCCAAACTCAATAACGCCGTCAAGGAAGTTGTCGTCATCCTCTTCCATCTAAAATGCTTGGTATAAGAGACGTCGTTTAGACAGACAACAGCTTAGGCGCACCTCGTCCCAATGATGAGCATTTGGATCCAAATGTACCCCACGAAATGTGTCTGCATCCTCCATTCTCGCCTGCTTGCCATGATCATCCGATTCTTTCGGTTCAGCACTCTTGAGTGGCCGACTGACGCCTATTTTATTCATGAGCTACTGATTAGGACCAAAAAGAGTGATAAACGGACCGAGCGCAACCTCCGCAGCGGTAGGGAAGTCATTAGAGTTTGCACGTGAGGCACCTGCGCCTGCCTTCGCGTTTCCCCAGACTGGTTTATTCGAGGAGATGCCGCCCGTTAATGTCGTGGTCTTATGTATACCGGCAGACGAAACCGCGGAGCGTGGTTGAGGCTGAATGAGTTTGCCAGTAGGGGGGATTTGCGGCGCTCCCGATGATAAAGTGTTTGCTGTGATGGGGTTCGGCTGTGGGGGCAGTTTGGTTCCATTGGGTGTCGTTGAGTTGGAATTCGGTACTACTGGGGGTGTTACAGAGGAAGGACGTGACCAACCAGGTCCTGGACTAGAAGACGACTGGGGATTTGCGGTGAGCTTAGTAGTGATCAGACGGGGATGAATGGTGCTGGCCGATGTGTTCGCGTTTCTTGCTGTTGTACAACCTGTGAGATTAGAACAGCACCATATCTCGAAAGCAATATATCTCACAAATCGAGTTCGCTATCTTGGCCGCGCCGGAAGACGAGGAACCGGGGGAAGTGGTGGACGTTTTCTCAAGGAATTTCTTGTTGATGTTGACCGCACTGAAGCGTTTAGTCTGTGTCGGTGCTGCAGAACCTGACCCCAGCTGAACAAGAGACGGGCGTGTGGATTGAGTAGGAGATTCAATTGTTTGGCCAGCTGTCGTTGTTGAGCTTGCATTCTTCTTGTCCGATGAATCTGACGGTGCGGTTGAGGTAGTGGGTGTACTGCTGGGGTAAGCGGCAGCATCCTTCGGAGGTTGTGTTGCCTCGCTTCTCAAATCGACGACGTTGCTGGCTGTATTCTCTCGTTCTCCTGACAGACTTGACGAAACCGCAGCCTCATTGTCGATATTAGCCATATACGCGTCGCAAGACGCCTGCTTTCTCGTTTAGTCGAGCGAGATAGAACTGATATTAGAGGGGGTTTAGGGAAAACAATAGTCAAATTTCGATGTAGTTATGCAAGATACAGAAGACTGGCATACCTGGGGTGTCAGTAACCCTCAGAACTGTTGTGATTGTCGAGCTAATTGCCCACCAACTTGGTGGTCGTCGGCAAGAATGGCGAAAATATATGGGCTTACATAATCGAAATTAAGGGTTTGGGATGTTCGAGCGTTCTCAAGTTCAAAGTTCAGAGCATCTCAGAATGAACCCCGTATCATGGCAAACATTCGGGTTTCATCATGAAAACGGCCTCTTACATTGAACACTAATGGTACACATTTCAAGACATCTCCGCCAGCTCTGCCTCCCGTTTGTTCAGCCGGTCAACTTCGACATCCAGTGCTATGTTCGCCATCTCGATCTGCAACACACCTGATATCAGTTCTGTCCAACGTGTCTCTAGAGACGTCAGTTGTGCCCCAATCTTGGCCTACGAGAATCTTGATGTCAGAAAGTCGCCTGCCTGTTGGACGCGAGGAAGCATACCTGCGAGTTCTTTCGCTCCCGATTCACGTCCGTTGTGAGCTGTGTGAGGTCCTCAAGAGCTTTTTCGACATTTTTGGCTGTCTCTTCAAGTAGGTAATTTTGTATTCGCCACGCGTTAGAGCCATAGGTTTGAAGCAGAGTCAAGTTGGTTTGCCTGTGGGTATAGTTCGATTAGACCATGACGAGCAGAGAGACGAGAGGGGCGCACCGTATCCGTTGGTGCTCCAGCTGTGCCCGTGCATTATCCAGTGCAGCTGTCCACTCTTCTTCAGTCGCAGGTGTAGAAGTGGGACCAGGTAATTGATACCTGACGTGATCTAAAGGAGGAAAAGGTTGGTGCGCCTCTACACGCTCCAGTTCGGCTTTGAGCAGGGGGTTATTCTGATACATGCTCAGTAACGGTTGAAAATAGAATTCAAAAAAAGGAAGCATACAGAGAACAGTTCGAACGGAGGTGGGACGCGCGGGTGTAAGGTTGTGGGCGGTTTGGGTTCCCGAGCGAGTTCCTGTTGAACTTTCTGTTGAAGATGGGGGTACAGTTCCAGCTCCTTGTCATAATAAGGAAGAGAGTCGTGAATTTCTGCAGATTGAGGTTCAGAGTCTGCCATAGTTCAATCGAGATTTGAGAGACGCGTGGTGGAAGGATGGCAAGAGGGCGTGCGGTAATCTCCGAAACCTGGTTGGAGAAAACGCCCATCATGCTCTCAAGAGCATTGACCCAAAGTCTACGCCGAACATGGGCACGTCCCTCGATTCGTGCTGTTCACTCCTCTGCACAGCGTAAAGGTGAGTATCTCTGTCGCAGTATTGCTGAGCAGAATGATATCTATTTTTCTTTCCAGCTTCAACTTCACCCTTCCCCGAGCCGACCTCTCCGAATCATACACTAACCAAATACGCTGAAACCACAAAAGCACTCCATGAATACGGCTCATATATCACTCAATGTCTCCCCAAGTTCATCCAGCAGTTCTCAGTCGTGAAGGATGAACTCACTCTCTACGTCGGCCCTACCGCGGTTCTTCCCGTCCTCCGATTCCTCAAAGACCATTCCCAGTGCCAGTTCAAGAGTGTCATGGACATAAGTGGTGTCGATTTCCCAGAGAGGGAAAAACGATTCGAGGTCGTTTACCACATGTTGAGCGTCCAGCACGCAGGGAGAATCAGAGTCAAGACCTACGCTGGCGAAGGCGACCATGTTCCGAGTGCGGTCGAGTTGTTCAAGGGGGCTGATTGGTACGTCTTCACACCACTACATCTTGAACCTCCTATAACTCGCCGCTCTGTTCACAGGTACGAGCGTGAAGCCTGGGACATGTATGGAATCTTTTTCAGTGGACACCCCGATTTGTACGTCCAGTACCTTTCCCCAAGCATCATTCTATACTGACGCGGATATTCAGGCGTCGTATACTGACCGATTACGGTAAGCTCAACAAGAGATCACAAAACATGAAAGAAGTTTCTCATTGAAAACGATTCAGGCTTTGAAGGGCACCCGTTGCGGAAGGATTTCCCTCTCACTGTGCGTATATATCGACCCTTCTACGTATCTTTGCTGACCTCCATATCATCAGGGATACACGGAAGTCCGCTACGATGAAGAAAGGAAACGCGTCGTCTACGAGCCGTTACAACTGACACAGGCATTCAGGTATGTTCCTTTCATTGGCTTTCTTTGCCCTACTCATCACTTCTCTCGAAGAAACTTCGAATCCCTCTCGCCATGGGAGCAGATTGGAGAAGGAACTGAGCCCGTCAGACCTGACAACCTCAAGCCTCTCCCACCACCCAAGCCAGAGGAGCCCAAGAAGTAACGGGTTCGATAGTAGAAGCGTACAAGATATTTTCACATTTTTGTGTATAGACCAAATACATAGAAAGTGGGTTTCCGAACTTCTTCCAAAGTGCAGGGACAGAAACTGTCCGGTCGTAAGTCATAAGTAATCATACAAGTAGTCATGAATCCTCGATCTTGACATCTCCAGCTTCATCCCCCTGTTGTGCTTCAGCAGCTTTAGTCAGCTCTGCTCCAATGGTAGCCTTCGCCCAACCCATTCGTGATACGACGTACTCCTGCGCAACAACCTCCACTGCCACCCGAAGAGATTCGGCAACCAAATCCTCAACCCACTCATAGTCATCCCAGATGGCCAACCAAGCACCGGGCGCTGCCTGAGAGATGGTGGAGTGTACAAGTTTGTGGGAAGGATCGGAAAGATAGATCAAGAATTGAAGGTGTTGTTGTTTGGCTTGCACAGGAGGCGCTGATGTTTGATCTTCTGGAACATTTTCGGAAGCTCCAGGTAGTATGTACGAAGATAAGAATGGTTGGATGTGCAGAAAGACGTAGGAGTAGGAGGTCGGGGACTGAGAGTTTGGCTGTGGCGCTTTTGTTTCTGTGCTCTTCGACTTGATTAGTTCGTCTAGATTGGCCTAGAGGTATGTAAGCTTCGCAACAAAGTAACAGAGAATCTACCATGATCTGACCTGAGCAAGTTTGACGGCAGTCTCATACCCATCAACAGCATTAAGATCCCGTGCCGCGGTACTTCCCTCTTCCTTCGGCTGTGAGGGAGAGCCGCTATTCACGATAAGGTCGCCACCTTCGACTTGTTCCAGAACCTGAGTAGACGTGAGGATAGACGGGCAACCAAAGTGCTTAGGACGTACGCGAGCCATTGAGCGATACACCAGAGTTTCCACGCCATCATAGCCCTTCATATCGTGGCTCAACCATACTTGAATGACCTCATGCTCAGCTATAGGAGGGGCTACGACGTTGAGGATATCCGTCAGCGTCGAAAGACCGACTCGTTTGAAATCTTGGCCTGTGGGCAACGCGTGAGTAGAGGACAACTTCACGCCAGGATTTGAGCTCACCGAGCTTATCAATTTTGGCACTCTTTGCGTATTCCATCATTCCCTCTCCCCACTTCCGTGCCTGTTCATTCTTGGGGAGGTGCTTTACTTGCTCATCGACAACAGTTCGAGCCTGCTGCAACGCGGCGGAAGCGGTATTCCAGACAGACCCCCAACCCCAACCGCCTCCAGCATCAGAAGCTGATGCTGCGTTCTCCGTGGCACCGGCGGATTTCGATGGACCAGGGGGGGTGATAGCCCTGGCCGTGGAGGGAGCTAAGGAAGATCCACCAAGCTTGACACGTTCGGTGCTTTTCCTGAGAGTTGGTGTCCCTGCCCTCGATAATGGACGTTCAATGTGAGCGGTGGTAGATTTCGTAGGTTCAGCGCTCTTCTGTGTTATTTCGTCGAGGAAAGCGAGAACCTCAGCCTCGCCTTCATTGTTACTTCCAGGAGCGCTGCTGGAGGAAGTTGATTTGAGATGAGGACTGCCTTCCGGTGCAGGAGCGAATGAATCCAGATCATCGAGTAATTGTAGAGCTTCTTCTTGTTTCGATTTCGATTTCGACATGGTGGTGACGATGACCGTTCTTCCGTGGCTGTGTTTTTCTGAGGTTCGCGCCTATTCGCGACTTGGTTTGCTGAAGTTCGCGCTCATCTAGCATCAAGGTCCATCTCCTCAGCCCTCAAAATGCAGGGTGTTGACCAGCCGTTGATTCAGCCAATCGATGGTGAACAGAAGAAACGGGTTGTACGTGTCCAGTGATTTATCCAGGTTGGCTCGTGTGAGGTCTCAACTTTTACGCACCACAGTGCTACTTTTTCGATTCTGACATTGGAGGATTTCATTATGGACCTGGACACCCGTAAGTCGACTTGTAGACCATCCGCCACCCAGATGCATAACTTATTTGTTATATCTAGGATGAAACCAACCAGGATACGGATGTGCCATTCTCTTGTCATGAACTATGGCCTGTACAAAAAAATGGAGATCTTCGTACGTTCCGGCTGCTACGAATGATCTTTGTCGTACTCAGGGATCCGATAGCGTGCAAAACCAGCAACGAAGAGAGAAATGACCCAGTTCCATTCTGACGAATATGTTGACTTCCTTGCTCGCATTTCACCGAGCAACATGAACTCATTTGTGAGGGAGCAGCATAAATGTTCGTATCTGGACACTGCTTCTCTACATTCCGCTCATCTCCTCGCTTCAGATAACGTTGGTGACGACTGTCCCGTCTTCGAGGGATTATTTGATTACTGCTCAATATCCGCCGGAGGCTCAATGGGTATGGTTTATAAACTTCTGTCAGGTCAAACTCTCTCTCAAGATCATCGATCATCAATACACAGAGGGAGCTGCGAGACTCTCAAGAGACAAGTGTGATATCGCAATTAATTGGGCCGGTGGACTTCATCACGCGAAGAAGAGTGAAGCCAGTGGATTCTGCTACGTCAACGGTGAACAGGATTTCTACTATTCTGCTTATGTGCTTCTCACACCCGTCTCAGATATCGTTCTCGGCATTCTGGAACTCTTGCGGTGGGCTCTGTGCACTCAATCTATTTTTTCCGCGTACTGAACCGAAACGTTAGTTATCATCAGCGTGTCCTCTATATCGACATAGATGTCCACCACGGAGACGGCGTAGAAGAGGCCTTCTATACTACAGATCGGGTGATGACTGTTAGTTTCCACAAATATGGAGAATACTTTCCTGGGACAGGGGAGCTGCGCGTAAGGATATAATTTCCGGCCGTCCAGTTTATCGCCGTCGCTGACCTGAGCACAGGATGTCGGAGTCATGAAAGGGAAGTACTACTCTCTGAACTTCCCGTTGCGGGACGGTATTTCAGACGAGAACTACAAATCAGTCTTCGAGCCGGTAAGGACAATTGATGAAAGGCGGTCGAAATGTAACTCATCTCCTCTTCAGGTGATTCAACAAGTTATGGAAACATACGACCCTTCCGCGATTGTTCTTCAGTGTGGTACTGACTCCCTTTCCGGGGACAAACTGGGATGTTTGAATTTGTCCATGCGAGGTAGGCATGTCTGTTTTCCAAGAGTCTCTCGATGATTCCACGCTGTACAGGACACGCAAACTGCGTCAAGTTCGTCAAATCCTTCAATAAGCCTCTACTACTCCTTGGTGGCGGCGGGTATACAATGCGTAACGTCAGCCGAGCCTGGGCATTCGAGACTGGTTTGGCTGCAGGGGTCGAGCTTGGGTCAAGTGAGTTTTTCGTAGGAGTAATGCTCTTGGGAAAGCTAATCCTTCATCTCAGACATACCCGTCAATGAGTACTATGAATACTTCGGGCCAGATTACCAGCTCGATGTCAAATCCTCCAACGCGGATGACCTCAACAGTCCAGCCTATCTGGACCGTGTCAAAAGAATTGTCATGGAAAACCTTCGCAATATGGGTGGTCCGCCTAGTGTTCAGATGTCAGGTAAGAATTGTCAAGGTTTTCTTACGGACAACGCTCAAATTTTCCTTAGACATACCATCACTCCCCATCGACCAGGCTATGGATGATCCAAACGAGGACGAAGATCTGATCCCGCCGGACACTAGACGGCCTCGTCGCCTGTTGGACAGCCGCCGACAGAATGACGGCGAACTTTCTGACTCTGACGACGAAGGTGAAGGCGACCGAAGGAACCATGCCAGCCACAAAGATGCGGACAGCTCCGGAGAAGCGAACGGAGGAGTTAGTCGCAAGTATCCTGTCGGCGCAGGAATCATGAACTCCAGCAGTACGCTCACACATGGCGCGGGTCCCACAGGGCATACTACCTCCGTGAGGATCCTCTCCAAGGGTTCTGCAGCGAAGATGGACGTAGACACACCTGCATCATCTACCCCAGCGACCGAGCCCGAGGCTACAACAAGCGGAGAACCGGCCGATGCGATGGCTACAAGTTAAAATATTCTTTCCATTTATGTCATGGTCGTATTGTTTTCTAGGCTTGCAATCTGTACATTATATCCGGTTTGAGTTGCTCGATACTAGATCGTTCTTACCTTCCGTGCTAATTCCAGTGCATTGAGCGATTATACCACGCTACTTGAGATCGGACCGCTCGAAAATGACGAGTCTTTGGCTCTCTGTATGCCTGACGAGATCATCCAACCCACTGAGCCCCTTTTTTCTTTCTGTCTCCCGGATTGTGATGGGGAATGGCGGTGAGATGAGGTAGTGAATGTTGCGTTATGCAACGGTCTCTTTCACTACCAACTTCCGACCCCCCAAAAGCAGAGGAAAGTGAGCCTGAATGAGAGCCTTCGTGTTCGGTGTACGTCCAACTTCGGGAGGGAATTCAGGCATGAACAAGACCTGACGAAGGGAGGGAAATCGACTCGTATCCGCAAGGAAAGCATCCAGGTTTTGCCACGGTGACCAGAATATGGAGGCGTCCGCAGAGGACGATGAATACCCCATGACGCTGATGCATAACACAATGTTTTCTAGCGTGTGGACGGACGGAGGAAACAAACCTTGAATTCTCTCGACAGGATTGGACGTGGGCGAGTGTATGAGACGGGATAGCGAGAGAGACTGAAGCGACGGCGTGAGTTTGAGCAAAGGAAAGCTCCCTCCTGGTGTTGATTAAAAATCAATGCAATTCGACTACCGGATGACGGTCGGATGCTCACCTTGTAATGAATACCCCAATGAAAGATGGCGGACCTCACGTCCTATGGCTTGGAAAGCCGCCGCTAACAAACCATGATCAAGGTCGGAGGGAGGATCAAAAAGGGGATCAAAAGCCTGAGGATTGCCTCTTGGCCGTATGAGAGCAAGGCTTCTAAGAGCCCCAAATGAAAAGGGACAGTGCCGGGCGTCGAAGAAATGGATGAAAGTCATGAAATTAGTGGAGATTTCGAGATGTAGGTTCGTAAGATGTATAGAACGGGGCTGGCATTGAGCTGCGTCGTTAGGTGACGGAATTAACGGCCCTGCCCCAGTTACTGAATATCTGTCTGCATCGAAGTCCAGATGGGAGAGGTGAAGACTTTGAAGACTGGTCGCATTGATCAGA
The DNA here is from genome assembly GCA_024721195.1 of Marasmius sp. AFHP31. Taxonomy (NCBI): domain Eukaryota; kingdom Fungi; phylum Basidiomycota; class Agaricomycetes; order Agaricales; family Marasmiaceae; genus Marasmius; species Marasmius sp. AFHP31. The sequence continues at coordinate 34,670 of JANHQD010001035.1, forward strand.
GTGGTAAGAAGATCAAATGCCGATGGAAAGATGGATCGTGTCAGTCTGAGTGAAGTGAGTGACGAGAGACGAAACCGGCTGTGGATGGAATGCCGTATTCCAGAGGGAAGAGAGGGATTGTCGACGTCGTAGAGTTCAATTGATCTGAGGTGGTTAAGTTTCGGGAGGAGGGAGACGATGCACTGATCCTGGTCAGCTATCGTGAGGACCACATGAGCACTGAGATGGTGAACGCGAGGTCGCCGCATACGGTCAAGGCGAAGATTGCGAATGTAGGACGCCAGTTCAGGGCGCTCTTCAATGCATTCGAGGAGGGAATTGAGTCCGTTGACGCTAGCCTGAGTGCGCTGAAGGTTGTCGTTACTGACGAAGCGCTCGATCTTCAGATCGCGAAAGAGCAACGGCTGTGCGATACGGCGCCAGGTTGACTGAACGAGACAGCAGCTCCGAAGGGTCCTTTTGTCTACCACGTTGGTCCAGGCATTCGTCTGAATGTTTTCGAGGATTTGTATGAGGATTTCAGCAGGCAACATGGCGGTCCGGTGAAGGAGTCAGTCCACCGTGAGAAATACGCGTTCGCGTCCGCGTCGTATTCACGTCACCTGTCTGAGAGTGTCTCCATCTTACCATGTCCAGACCAGTGACACCACCCCGAAGCACACCCATGACTAACAATGATCCCCTCACGCCGGAGCAAGTGAAGCAGTTCGAAATTCATCGACTGAAAGGTGTTTGTATCGATATTGCCTTTCACAGAGGTCAGAGCTGACCTTATAGCAGCCAGGGCACGGCAAAGAGAACTCGAGGAACTAGCAGCTGAGAAGCAAGCGTCAAGCTCCATTAATTCCAATAATAAACGTCCACTTGGAGTAACCAGTGCCACATCAACCTCCCCCACACAGCCAGATAAGCCTAAGAAACTCCAAAGAGACTCGCGGCTCGGCACCTATTTCGAGTATGATCTCTCTAAAATGGTGAACTCTAAAGGAGGTTTTTTGGTCGAAGACGGCAAGGAAATAGACGAAGCTACCCGGAGGAAAGAATTGGAAAGGGAAAAGCAGAGAGCGCTGCAGAATCTCGAACCTCGTGAGTCATTTTGGAGTATGAGCGCGAACCTCGCCTCATCGAGAATGCAGCTATATTCCTCGACCCGGAAAGAAACCCCAAGTGCAACGAGTGTGGGACTGTGGACATAGACCACACATTTCACAAGATCTTCAAGGTCCGGGTTTGCAAGAAATGTCAGAACGAGATACCGGAGAAGTACAGTCTACTCACGAAGACTGAATGCAAGGAGGTATGGCAATTGCATCTTGGTGTCAACAATCGCTCATCTCCTTAATGGTCTCAGGACTATCTCCTCACCGACCGTGAGTTGAAATCACCTCACTGGTCAATCTAACCTCCCTTATACATCCAACAGCCGAGTTACGGGATCAAGAGCTCCTTCCTCATTTACTGAAAGCAAATCCTCACAAGTCTACTTTTGCCAACATGATGCTCTTCCTCCGCTGTCAGGTCGAAGAATTTGCTTGGAAGAAGTGGGGTTCGCCGGAAGCGCTCGACGCAGAATACGAACGGCGTGTCGCTGAAAAGAAGAAAAAGAAGAACAGGAAATTTGAGGAAGGCCTGAGGGATCTCAGGAGGCGAACGAAGGAAGGGGTTTGGCAGAAACGGCAAGATGCAGAGCATCGACATGCATTTGGACCTTCTGTACGTGAACCCGATGGGACCAGTAAGCAAATATGCCACGAGTGCGGCTTCACCGTAGAATTTGAAGAGATTTGACACCGTATATGGATAATCACACCTTTAGTATGTACTGTCGTAAAATTCATAATGATAAACCGTTTTCATGAGGCGGAAGCCCCTGCCTACCGTCGCCGGGACCGGCTATGTGATCTACCGGGAATGATCAGAATAACCGGACTGCTAGATGGGCGCTTATTGATATCCACACGCCAACGAACACTCCAGCTGAAACTCCGAACCATGTCAGAAACCAACCAGGTAGAACATGCCCAGATATCGACGGCCCTCGAGGTTGAGAAGCTAGAGGTCAACCTTTTCCGATCCAAATCTCTTTGGGTGCCCACGCGGGCTCGTGGCGTTTTTGGGGGGTGAGTATGCACTCAGTTCTCGAGGGTCTAGAAATTCACGGAAAACGATTTGCAAGGCAAGTAATCAGCCAGGCCTTGGTTTCTGCGACGAACTGTATTGATCCATCCTATGGGCTACATGTGAGTGTGAACCACTTCAATATTCTCGGGTAGCTAACTCCCCGAAGTCTTTGCACGTCAGTTTAGCTTCTGACATCCTTGTCAAGACTCAATACCTAAACATTATCAAACTCTTTACAGTGCTACTTCCTCCTCAGTGCCTCCCCAGCAACTCCCATTGTCTACGAGGTCGAGAAGCTTCGTCAAGGTCGGACATATACGGCCTGCTCAGTGAAAGCCATACAGAACGGCAAAAACATCTTCGTTCTTTCATGCTCGTTCCAAAAGCCAGAGCCCTGGCAACCTTCCTACCAATGGGTAATGCCCACTGTTCCAGCTCCGGACGACTGTGAGTTCGAAGAAGACCGGTTCACTAGGATAAGCCAGGATCCTACCATCCGCTCAGACATTAGGAGATATTATGACACTTATGCGCAGGTATGTTTGCGTTCGAGGAAAAAAAGAGGCTCTTTTCTCAACACCGTTCCTTTACATTCCAGGAGAGAAGACGGAGTCCCATCGCGATCAAGATGGCAAGAGAACATGTCGTTAGGCAAGGTGACATTCGGTATATGTATTGGATGAAAGCAAAGAACATCCCCAAGTACGAGGCCCCTTTCCAGAAGGTACTGGCGACATACGATTCTCGTAGCCGTTACTCATGCCTTCCTATGCTCTTCAGTGCATTCTAGGTTATCTCACCGATCTCTACTTGTACGGGCTCTCCCCTGAACCGCGGATCCGTCGTACCAATACTCAATGGTCTCTTTCTGCTCAGCATAGGGACAATTTCCCGCATAATGGGCCTCAAGAGGCATTCTAAAGGACCTAATGCCATCGCCATGAATGTGAGATAAACACTTTCTCTATTCGTTCCCGTCCGAAACAGTTGTTCAATGCATCTTGTCCACCCCAGTCCACGATAGATCACTCCGTCTGGTTCTACAGGTGTGTACTTTGTTGGGAATTCTGGGCGGGCTTGTAACGACTCCTGGCTCTTATTTGTATAGCGATTCTTTCGATTGCGGAGATTGGCTTCTTTATGTGATGACCTCGCCCCGCGCTGGAAGTGGTAGAGGGGTAATGCATGGCCAGGTCAGTCGCCCATTTCCTACATCTCCCCCGTACTCGAATTGCAATTTCTCATCGTCGCCTGTCCGCAGATCTTCTCTAGGGACGGCACTTTGGTGGCCATTTGCACGCAGGAGGGGGTTACACGAGCTGACGTCCATGGTCCGGAAGAAACGAAGGCTAAACTATGAAGTCTTTCGATCCATTTGCCTTGAGCTCGTCGATAGAATTCCGGGCGACGGTAAAATATCTATACTTATTTAGTAGACATTATTCTTAGCTTGCAATGTAAGTAATTCGGCCTTAGTCTCGACACGGCACGCTATCAGCACAAGAGCGGATTATCGTCGCATGCGGGCGAACCGATCGAGTCACGAATTCTCACAGCGGGGAAGTGATCGTCATAGATGTATTTGAAAGGCGGTACCGAAACCATGAATCACCCGGTACCAACCTTTCGTTAAGGAGTCATGCAAACACCCATATCTGAATCATAGAGATCCACAGTAGAATGCGCATAGTATACACATGGAGGGGAGAAATGCGACGGTGGGAGGGAAAAGGCCATGGTTTTGAAATACACAACGGATTCGAGATTAGGAGATCCTAAGAAACCCTGCTTCATGGCCCTCCGTATGAGGGAAGAAAGCCCAATGTAAAGACAAGGAGTGAACGAGGGTGGCTTAGTTCTTCTTTCTGAACGAGCAACCTGTGCGATAGGTGTTGATGCATCGGTACGAGAGGATGGATGCAGATTGCGTGCTACGCACCTTCGGTCAATCTTGCCTTACCACCTGTCGGCTGGCAGAGGACGGAAGCGCATGAGCCGCAAATGACCACAGTCTGTGCGTGGCTGAAGACGGTAGTGATGGAGAAGCAGCCTAAAGAGAATACACTATAAACACAGTTCCATTACGGACAGGGCTCGATAACGCACCAGGGCACTTGACATCCATGAAATATGAGTTGGGGGACTGCACGAGTCGCTTGAGCTTGTGCTGCCTCTTTTCGAATTCAGCGGAGGGGTTGAGGAGGTCGACGGCGAGAGTCTGTGAGTTTCACCAAGAATCGATATTCAGAACCCTGTAAGATCGGTACGTAGAGGTATTCGGAGCTCACCATTTTGTTGTAGAGCTAAGAGGTCGATTGGGATGATCACACGACGGTCTTTTTTTCTTGAGAGCCTACGACGGCGGCGGCGACAAGTTTTGGGCGTTACGAATCCCTGCAGTCACGGTGGCTTGATACTGTGCAGTTTCGGAGTTTCAAATGACTCGGCGGATGCCGAGCGCTCCTCTCTGACTCTTTGACATTGCTTTAGCAGAACGAGCGCTTGTGGCAACCCGAGCTGTGCGATATGTTCCGTTGTTCCGCATGAATTCACTGTCTTCTCTCTCACAACCCCCTTCCCAACACTTGACAGGGCCCGAACAACGACTCTTTGTGTGAACAGCAATTTCCTATCCAGGGACAAACGTAACTTGGGGTAGGGTAGCCAAGGGAGGAAAACTCCTTTACTGATGGAACATTGGAAATGGAGGGAAGTCGGGGCATCAAGCAATATTAACAATTGAAATGGTCATTCCAGAGCGGCGGGATGAACTTTGTATTCTCACAGAGGCACACAAATACAAGGTTCCCTTATTGTGAGTCGAGCTCTTTTGTTTTATCCACGTGCTCGAGTCCCTCTTCATTGTACTTTTAGCGGTTTATTGTTCTCTGCCCCGGACTGTCGTAAGGCTAGTTCTGTTATAAAGATCCATGCACGCTGGGCAGTTCCTTCATCAGCCCTCAAGGAGCTTGCTTCAAGTTTCTTTCCTTTCATTTATCATTATCATCACGACTAGACTTCGCTCTAATTAATATCTCTTTATCTCTCGTGTCTATATCCATCTCGCAGTAACAGCACCCACTCGCTTACATTCCACTCCTTCGTATCGCCGGACGATTCCTCCCACGACCAACAAACCCTACCACAACTTCACAATCACATCCTTACTCGAACCAACAACAGCAATGTCTTCCTCCACCACTTCCCTCTCTGTCACTCTCGCTCACGCCATCTCTTACTTGACCTCTTGCCTTCACAGGCATGTCGCACCTGCCAAGATCACAAAGTTGCAGCTTGTCCTCGAAGCCAACCTCACTGCTCACTACGCACCCAGCTGGACTCCCTCAGAGCCCCTCCGTGGATCTGGTAGACGATGCCTCACTCTCAGCCCCGAATGCCTCCCACCACGTGTCATCTACGCTGCATGCGTGGCTGCTGGTGTCCAGTGGTTCGACTGGATCGATGCTCTCGGTGGCCAGGAGTTTGATTTCTTCGTCGATCCAGGATGCGTCTCTGTACGAGTTGGAAGAAAGGGTGATGCTTCCAGTCGGCTAATCACGATCTGGGCCGATGAGGTTCCTTCTCCTACTGTGGCGCCGTTCCCCTACAAGGTAAATCATAGCTATTCTTGCCAATTGATTGCATTGTCGATCTGAAATTTGAATTACCCCACAGGGCAAAACGATTGCACAGCAGTTGATGGAGAGCGACGACGCTGATTCCGAGCAGATGTTCGCCATGATCGCGCATGAGACATCCAAGCCGACGACATGGATGACTTCGATGCTGGAGCAGTTCCCCATGCCTTCCAGATCCACTTCTCCCTTCTCGACTTCGTCTGCATCTTCGTCTCACTCCCGATGCAGCTCCCGTTCCTCGAACTCGAGCTTCTCTGTCGACTCCCGCGGTACCATGTCCTCGGGTTACAGCGCAGACCAGTACAAGCCTTCTCGCAGGGAGCGTGCCCGTCAAGCGAAGGTCTTCGTTGACTCCACCAAGACTGACGTGACTCAATACGAGGGCGGCCGTACCACGGTTCTCACTGGTGGTGTGATGCTTGGAGGTTCTTCACCCAAGAGCAAATCACGCTCTTCTCCTTCCAAAACCTCTTCGATGGATTGGCGCTCCGTTCGCGCTTAAATGCTGTTACGACCCGCGAGATTTCCTCGTTTCGCTATTCCACTTACGACTTGACTCGTCTTTTCATTGGCCGCTAGCGGCTGTCCATTCCTTTTCTCATTCCTCAACGACTCTCTTAACGAGATCTCAAACGAAACATACGTCGCGATCAAGGATATTCTCCCTTTTAATCTTTGCTGTTCCATGCTTATTGTATTATTATTGTATTCGCACTATTCCCTTCACTGCATGTTTGTCTTCATCATTCACCTTTGTAGCATCTTCTTTTTGCATGTTTTCTCACTTGGGCTTTACCATACCTGATCCCGCATAATCATCATCTCCATGATGGACACTGGAATCCCCGCGGCTGGACTTTCTTCCTGCATATTTCCACGTATCTCTTGTCTTGCTTTGCAGTTGCTCCATCTCCTGCTATCGCGTTGTGTATCTACGTACTTGCGCATGATGTTTTTCCGCCTGTGACAATATCATCTCGGCACTCTTAGCTGAGTGTCGTCAGTTTTGGCGAATTCTTTTATATTGAGATGGCCTACCCCGCTGATGTTCGTCATTCCTACGATGGTGTCCAAGCGACGACGGAGTGTAGTAAACGAGGCTTGATAAACCTAAAATTTGCCTGAGATAGTGGAAATCGTGCATAGCGATCAAAACGCGGCCAGCTTACGGCCTGACTGGCCTGCAGGCTGCACCACAGCTCGCAAGAAATGCCTGTCGGGGATCCATGGGCACAGTGCGAAGGACAAACTGCAGCCACCGACGTCCAAGCAATTCAATTTTTTATGTTATTTTTTTGTACTGTACTTAGAGGCACAACATGGAGATTTGACGTCATGTTGCGTTAGCGGGGCTATCGTCGGAGCATATATTAAGTCTGCGATCCCTCGTTGCCCTCTCAAACAACGATGGACTCTTCACTCGAGCAACAGAAACAAAACTATTCCCGACAACTTGCCGAATATACGCTCACCCAGTGGGACGCTGTTCGGAACAACCGACCATCAGAAGAGAAGGCAGAAGTAACACGGTCATCAGACAACTCCAACTCACGAACACGGTCATCCAGAGCCCGAGAGAATCGTCAGTGGCGTGTATTTCTTGGTGCCATAGAAGCTCATCATTCCATTCCTCTCTCTCTTTTCAATCTGGTGACGTTCAAGGTATACAGGATCAAGCGGGAGATGGTCTAGCATCATCACAAGCCTAAGACCATGGCGCTCTTGAAGGACTGGTAGGGCCATCCGGTGAGTTTTTTTAACGGTAGATTCCAGCAAGTCCTGACCATCTATCCAGAGCACCTACCTTTCGGCCTCAGGCCGCAACCCATATCAAGCTTTGAAGCCTCCACAGTATCTTTTGTGCACACATGGACCCATTTTTCTCAATATGTATCGTTATATCTCCACCTGAAGTTATCTGTTCGGGATCTCCAAGTGTATTGCATACCATTTCTAGCCAACAAAACAACTTCAGCATCCATATTCTTCCCTGTCGTTCTAAAGGCTGATATATATATCACTCTGCGCAGACAGTATATGCTTCATCTCATCCGACTCTGCCAAGTACACCCTTCAAACTCTTCGTACCGCGAGATTTGACCCTCAACTCATAACCCCAGGAGGAACCAGCGGTTTTACACCCCCAAGCCGATTATCATGGAGTATAGAACTGTACAGAAGCGCTTTAACTCCGCAGTGGTTTTTGTCTTTTGTTTTCTCTTTTTTTTTCTTGTAGGTGGTTTTGCAAGTGGTAGGGTATCGAAATTAAGGTGGTATGTATGCGACGTCTAATACTAGCAGAACATGTTCTGTTTTGAACCAAGAGGCATGGATATAAGAGTAAAATCGAGGAACTTGTTCGATTGAATTGATTTTTTTTTGCGAGTCTGTTGAGTTACCCGGGCCGGTGATCGGAGTTGAATAACCCCAAAGGAAAATCATAACCATCTTGGAGAACGATCATAAAGTGTCCCAGTTGCCTACGACCGTCGTCTCATCCCAGATATGTTCCGTTCCCTTTCTCTTCCCCGCGCTGCACGGCTTCAACGCGGTCTCGCAACCCACGCCAATCTGCCAACCTCCGAAAAATCCAATGTAACCCGGCACAACTGGAAGAGAAAAGAGATCCAGGATATCTACAACAGCCCATTGCTCGACCTCGTATTTCGTGCAGCAAGTGTTCATCGAGAACATCAAGATCCCAACAAAATCCAACTATGTACCCTCATGAATATTAAAAGTCCGTGTTTTCTATAACGAATGGTTGCAGTTTTGCTGATATCGGTTATCTGCTCTTAGCCGGTGGATGCTCTGAGGATTGTAGGTTACCGTGTTCGTGTCGGGATGTGGATGCTCAAACCTCTCTAGGCTCATACTGTTCGCAATCCTCTCGTTACTCTACGGCGACGAAGGCATCGCGTCTGGTGGACATTGACCCAGTTATAGAAGCAGCGCGCAAAGCCAAGGAGAATGGTAGTACACGGTTCTGCATGGGTGCAGCATGGAGGGATCTTTCAGGACGCAAACGGGGTTTCGAGAGAATCCTCGACATGGTCAGGGAGGTCCGCGGAATGGGAATGGAAGTTTGCACGACTCTCGGAATGCTCAGCCCAGAACAGGCTAAGCAACTCAAGGAAGCGTACGTGAATCCTCCTTCCAAGACGACGCCACTTGCTCAATGTCTCCTCATAGTGGTTTGACTGCTTACAATCACAATCTGGATACCTCGCGAGAGTTCTATCCTAAGGTGGTATACTCTTGAATGCTATCGGAACGAATCTTCTGATTGGCGTACACTAGGTCATTACTACGCGTTCCTACGACGATCGACTTGGGACAATCGAAGCGGTTCGCCAGGCAGGCATCAGTGTATGCTCTGGTGGCATACTTGGCCTTGGTGAGACCGACATCGACAGGGTGGGCTTGATCTGGGAAGTCTCCTGGTACGTGTCGTTCGTCTTATACCCAATTCTGGCCATGACAGTGTCTCTAGTATGCCAGAACATCCAGAGTCCTTCCCTGTAAACGCCCTCGTTCCCATACCTGGAACCCCATTGGAAAAGAACGAGGTACGTAGCTCTCGTCATATTATTTTAAGCCACTGACAATCACTATAGCCGGTAAAATTCCATACGGTGGTCCGCACCATCGCGACAGCCCGCATAGTTCTCCCCTCTACGATCATACGTCTCGCTGCAGGGCGTAACACACTCTCAGAGTCGGAACAGGCAATGTGTTTCATGGCCGGGGCCAACGCCGTATTTACCGGCGAGCAAATGTTGACAACACCTTGTAAGTCCTCGATTACCTTTCTCGCCAATGAGTCTCCTCTGAACGATTCGTTCTGCCGACAGGTTCTCCTTGGGATGAGGTAGATACAAAGCATTTCTTTTTTTTGACCGGATGTTGACTCTGCGATAACGCAGGATAAAGCGATGATGGGGCGATGGGGTCTGGAGGGAATGGCCAGCTTCCGCCATGCTAACATGAGCAAGAAGGGGCTCGATAAATGTGTTACCGATGGGCCGGACGCCCAAGAGGTGCAGACTACGCAGCACACCCCATAGAGCATGACGTGCAAGGTGAGATCTTCGAGCTGGGACTCCATGTACTGAAAGCATTGACATCCCATCTTCAGTGTTCGTCGTTTACTTGTTGTGAAGATGTAAAACGTGTGTAGCCAGTGGATTCCTTCTGTATCATATCATTGTCAACTAGAGAATGTTTGCTCCCGTTTGGCCACCAAGCCTTTGCGGAGCTCTATTAGTCTTATAGATGAAATGGGGATCCTCCAGCAAATGTCGTTGTTTCGCCCCGAATATGGTCGGCAGTGGGACATGTATGACCGGATTTAGTGTCATATCTGTCAGGAACGTGGTGCAAACTCTCTCAGCTTTTGTTGATTCAAGGTGCGCCCATGGAATCCTCCTGGTGCGTCGAACGTAGTCCGGTAAGGATGAGGAGGCAAAATGATTCCTTTTTGGCATACATAAATTACATAATCACGATATTTCTGGCTCGGCCAGGATCTTCATTGTTCTCTAGATCTTCGCACCTCTCGTCCATCGCCCACCCCTGTGCAGCACTCTATCGTCCTCTACAGTATCATGACTGGGGAACGCGACTTGACCGGAAGTATGCCGTCGTCCTCAACTCACAAACGACCGCGAGCAGCAATGGCAGATGAGTGAGTGGCTTTTTTCCGCTCTGTCTAATCTACCTGAACTGAACGCGTCCAAAGAGAATCTATTCTCTTGCCATTGAGCGACCAGAACATGTGGTACTACCCTTCCCATGGCTACGACTCGGAGGAAGACGTAGAGTCTATGTCTCCTCGAGGAAATTGGGGAAATAAGCATATGCCAGCGGCACGATGGGCTCGTAACGGGAAAATAACGCCCTGGGGACCTGGGATGGATGACTGGGAGGTGCGTGCGAGACGTCTCCAGACTCTTTCTTTCTTGTAACTCTTCACGACCCTCTAGGCTGAAGAACGATCACGAAAACGCATCAAATTGTTGTTGCCCCATAGCAAACGATCGCCCTCTCCGCCTACCCTCTCACATCTATCGCGCTCTCCTTCGCCACCGCTCACAGCACCGTATCCACAAGCTGCTCCTCACATCAGCTACTCATCTTTTGTCATGGACAAAGCCGTCACCCGCACTTTCCGATCCAAATTACTCGATGAACTAGAGCAAGCCACGAATGGGCTGATAGAGGGAGAGGCCACGATGAAGAGAGCTCTCGGAAGGCTTTGGCAGGTCATGAGCGAGGATCCTGATCACAACAACCCAGTTGTTCCGAAACGAGAGGACGAGGAAACGGAAGCAAACCCCCAGGCATCGAATGTTCCTGACCTCACTCCACCAATACACAAATTGTTTTTTGTCTATCCCAACAACTCCTCGGTATATGGAGAGCAGTCCCATTTCACGTCGCCTCAACACCAACAAGACAATCTGGAGCGAGCAATGGCTGTACTCCGAGAGCTTCAAAATGACGGAAGAGAGTATGTTGAACGGCTGCAAGAGATTAGGGAGGGATTAGGGGATATCAGAGCACACCGAGACGGGATTTGGGACATGGTCCGAGAGCGAGCGGTACACGAGCTGCAAGATGCTGCGTTTGCTGCGAACTCGTAGTGAAAGATTTCGACATTCTTTGGCCGCTCGGATGGTTCATTGCGTTTATCTTGGGATGTTTGTTCAATAATGCTCAACTTGTTGAAATGGCTGATACGGTACCCGACGTAGTGTGTATCCATTATCGATATTGTAGAGTACACCTCGTCAACAATGCGTTCACCATGCACTAACCCCTGCGCACACGACCCCTGCATAGTAATTGTCAATCGCTCCAATGCCGCGCTTGCGTGTTTCACCCCAGCCTATTACCTCTTTCACCTCTACCACCATTACCCCGGCGCTCTACCTCTTTGGTGTCCAGTCATGTCGCCAGATTTATCATCTCTCAGCCTCCATGACCCCGGTATCAATCCGTTCACGCAAGACCACAAATTTCCGGAGAACAATGAAACCTCCGAAGAGCGGTATATCCAAAAATTGAAGAACTACGCGCAATCCGTTCCTTATTCCGTGGAGCCCTATTCCAAGATGATGGAAATGCTCGACTTCATTCTTTTACGGATCGTTCAGTGCATAGAAGCAAAAGACTACGATGTCGGTTTCCTGCAGTGGGATAGCATGGTCACCTAGTGAGTTATACGGCCCTTTCTTGCCACACTTACGCCTCATGCTGCGAACAATCTAGTTGGTCCATGCTCAAGTACCCAATCCCGAAAGACAAGAGAATACTCCTTGCCAAGTTATACTTCCATGTTAGCGTCACCCCTGGAATGTCAGCGCAGGTCATTGCTACCTGTGCGGACGGATTCAAGGTTCTCACGCAGTCGAAGAAGAAAGTCTCCGTGAAGGATTTCAGGCTGCCTTGGAAACCCATATACGACATTCTCAAGGAAGACCTCTTTCTCGACCGTCGACAATTTGAATACACGTGCGTATCTGTCTGCGCCACAAGTTACCACGATCTTATGCTCGTTTCAGCCAACTGTCCTGGTGTATGGGATATATAGCAGAGAACTCGAGGAAGTTCTTCCATCCTGCCGCTATAAGCGACATGCTTTCCACATTCTTACCATTGATAGACGGAACCGTTTTAGACGTACGTTCTTGTCGCGTATTATACTTGCTTCGTGCGACTGACGCCACTTTTTCGCAGTCGGTTCTTTCTTCTCAGTACTACCTTCTCTCATTCCTGCCGTTAAGTCATCCACAATCGTATCTTCCGACCCTAATGCGAATGTGGGAGTCGATAAACTCCTATATGTATGATGAACGCATGTTATCCTTTCTCGCAAAGTTGGCGGAGATGCATGTTTCGCCAGAAGTCAGCGATCCCCGTGAGATTGCGGAACTCCCAGATGATGAGATATCCGAAGGAGAAAAACGCGCTAAGTGGTCTCAGGACGATGGGAGCGAGGATTCAATGTGGCCAGGTCTTTACAAGGACGTAGGCATCTTTACGGAGCATGAATGGAGTCTTCTTATGTGCAAATGTCTGGCATCTATGGGTGCGTTCTCGCATGTCCGTCCTGTGTGGGCTCTGTTGGCTCATGTACGTCGCAGAAATACCATTGGCAGACTCTGGTTCCCTTACCACAGGGCCCTCGGCGGATAACCAGGCCGGATTCGAGATTGGGCGGTTACCTAAACCCAGCTGGAGGATCTGTGAGTGCCGCCTCACGTATGTAGAGACATCGCTAACGGTGTGTCAAAAGCATCGCTGGCCCGGATTATCGTCTACTCAATGGCGGAGGATGGAATGCCCGCACCCCCCTCTAATGCTCCTACGCCGTTTTTCACTCCGCTCCCGTCCGGCATGAACACCCCTGCCATCCAGACAAGTACTCTCAAGGATTATCTCTCTGCGCCACTTGGTAAGGGCGTGCAGACGAAGGGGAAAACTTACATTGCGGGGTCAAAGGCCCTTGACTCCCTCATCAGGTTCATCGCTTCGATTCAGGACTTTTTTCATGTATCAAATTCTGGATCATGGACCAACGATGTGAGTAGTACGCCACCTTCAAGTTTTTTCCCGACCCATATCGTTCCCAATCGTTTCCAGTTGAGTGCCTTCATCAAGTATATCGTGTACGACTTCAACAAAAGTAAGACAATATATCCATTTCTTTGTTTCCGAATGCTCATGAAACTCGCACAGGATGGCATGAAGAGCAGCAGTTGGACTGCGAAACACCAAGGGTACCTTCCTCTTCTTCTGTGATTCCATGTTACTGAATCACTGCGGCGTTATAGAACCGCCGGCTCACTAAAACGATGAAGAGGGAGCTGGTCAAGTCCCTGAGGACAGTGTGCCTGCTTGCAATGTTCTCTCAAGATTCGACCACCGTTTCGAATATACAAAGTTGCCTCAAGTCCATGAGTGTCATGGAACCGGACTTGATCCTTCAACCTATACTTGAACGAGCCGTTCCGTCTCTAGAAACGCTCGTGGAGGTACGCACGCTGTCATCTCCGTCGTCGCTCAGGGCTGAAGACATCGATTCCTTCTCTCCTTAGACTCAGTGAGTAGCGTCTTCGTTTCGTGTACAAGAATGGTTGGTGATTTGCTCAGGCGCACTGTCGCTGTCATCAAAGCCCTAGGCGCCGTCGCCCCTGCTTTGGTATTCCGGAAAGTTCACTATCCCGGAGCAAAGTACTTGGTACCAATACTCGAGTTGTTGATCCCCGGTATTGATTTGGTGAGCAAGCTTGATCCAGTTCTTCGTTTCCGGTCTCATTGTGCAACATAGAACGATCCTTCCAAGACAGTAAGTCACTCGTGATCCTCCTCGCACTCGGTCGTGACCATATTCCCAGCTTTGTACGACGGCCTTTCTCGTGGAGATTTCCCAGTACATCATGTTTGGGGATCTCACTGCTACTGAAAATGGTCAATCCCCATCTAATCCTGTGTCTGCGGAGGCAAAGAAAATCGAGATCAAGCTTCCCAATCTTACGTTGGAGGAAGGTGATGGGATGTACGATTTGAATCTCGCGCCCAGGTTGTCAATTGAGGAAAAGGAGGAAGAGGACATGATACTCAAGGCAAGAGCTCCTCTTTAGCACCCACGGTTCTTTTGCTGAATGTACCATACAGGACACCACCGCGTCGTTTGCCGACTGGGTGACGAACTTCATCAGGAGGGTCATACAGCTGATGGAGAATCTTCCGGAGGAGGGACCGAATGGTACCGCCGGAGGGGCGACTGAAAGTATGCGGTAACTTCATTGAACTTGTTCCACTCAATAACCTTTACTTGCAGCTCAGGTTGTCAACGCGGTTGCAGGCGCCTGCAATCAAATTTGCGTTCATCTTTCCGAGCCCCTTTATGATCTTGTGCTAAAGATGGTATTCGAATACGCAAGCACCAATGTGCGATCCAATGCTGTCCGAGCGATACATCAGCTCGTTGAATGCATTGCCAACGCTAACCCGGAGAAGACTCTGGCGAAGTTCCTGCCGTTTTGCGAGAGGAACATCCGAATTGAATTAGAGAACGGTGCAAGCTCGCTGAGAACGACGTCTTCCTCGGTCCCGCTACCATCGGATGCGACCCTTCACTGGAGTATGCCAGAATTTCTTCAACGGTGCTCCGTTAGCTAACTCTTAGTGTGCTACACAGATCTTGCCATCCTTCGGGGAACCGTATACAAGTGCGTATCTCGCTTCTTGTTGCCGGATTTTTATCTAACTCGATTCTCTAAAGTGATGGCAAAGCGGTTCGTCTCGCAACTACACATAGTGTACTCCAGGTCTGATAATCTATTGCAGGTTCTCAGACACAAAGACACCTTTTTGTCGCTCCTCAAGCTTTTACATCTGAAGACCCTTTCCAAACGTGGATACTCATGGACTGGCAAGCTTTTGTCCAGTATGCTGCTCACGTTGACGCATACCTACCCTCTGGAGAACAAGTTTGTCAATCCCGATGAATGGAACAGCAAAGGTTTTTCGCATTCTTCGATAGTTTCCGCCTCGCTGACATGTCGAAAGAATTTACCTGGAATCACCATCGACTCTGGGGAAAGTTGTACGCCCCGGGCGAAGTAACCGTACGCAGGGGCTCGCACCATCCGAAGAAATTCAGCTTGACAATTCACGCAGGTATCTTGGCATGTTCCGAACCAGGAAGAAATCGATTTCGCGATCCAAGTATTTAGAGAGCTCATTGAACCTACCCTCTCCATCCTTGAGAGTCTATTGCGGCCAGGTTAGTCAAATATGAGGCGCAGTGCCAACTCGCTGACCAATTTGGATAAACAGGCGTCGTTCGCGATGCTATCTGGCGAAACGAATTCTGCAGGTATGCTGTGACCCGTCTGAGGTCGTCTTGTTGTTAACCTTCTGTACAGACATCTGACTCTCGTTCGCAACGCCTTTTCTGGTATCCCCACTTTATTGAAGGAGTACATATCTCGTGAGGAACTCCAATCAGCCGCTGCCACGAGCGACATATTGTTCGTCTCCCCAGCCTCATTTTGTGTCTCCTCCCTGACCTCCCTCCCAGAGACGAGATCCCTGAGATGATTGCGAACTGCGAGCCTTTGAATGCTGGCTTCTGTTTATCTGACCCTTCAGACGAACGTTACCGCTACATCCATTCTGTGCGACAAAGGTTTGGCAAATTCCTACACGAAGCATCTGTTTCGCTACGTCAGCAAGGTGAAGAAAACACAGTGGACGCGGTTCAGATGCTGGTGAGTGTTAAGTCTTTGACTACCTCAAGGTCTCGCTACATTCAAGACAATCCAGTTGCGCTCCATCAAAACGTATCTCCTCGAATATGGCGATCATCGTGACGGGTAAGCACACAGCACCAGCTACTCGAATATACGCCCAACCTTCCTCTCCATAGATACTACGTAAACCAAGACCAATACATCTCTGCGAAGAACGTTGCTCGGCAGTACGCGAAACAGAAGGTGTGGCCGCGTGCAGTCTACGTCCGGCAAGCGAGGTGATACCGAATCCTGCACAATTTGTGATTGTGTTGACCCTTGTCCTCATTAGGTTCTATCATTCTGCGCGCCTTCGATGGAACTCGATTGAGCGCCTGCGAGGTTTGCAAGAAGATGACCTAATTGACGATGTAACACAGTGGTCAATATGGCATTATGCTGTCGTTCGAATGTGAGTTAGCTTTCCAGCGCAATGTGTGCCTTTTCTAAAAAACTTGTAGTTCGAGTCAGTCACTTCTCGAAAGCCTTTGCGCGGTTTGTTTCCTCTCCCGCCGTCTTCGGCTAGCACTAAAGTGATCACAGGTTTACGACGGTGTCAGACGGAGGGCGTTGCCTATTCTATACGATGCCCTCAAGAAGAGCAAGGACATGGACGATGATAGGATGAAAGGCGCCTTGTGGACGCTCAATCTTTCTTCATTTGGGAAGTACGCAGTCTCTGGTGAGTTCGCGTCCGCATCGGTCCCAATACCATTCTAATTGCCTTTGAAAGAACCCACGCTCGCCACCGACATCTTCGTGCACCTGCTGGGATGCCAACATAACGAAAAGGTTCGGCAGGCCTCACTGTGTGTAGTCCCTCACCTCAATCGCTTTTGCAGCAATCTATCCAGAGTTGCGTCCAGATGGTCACGGATACCTGTAGGCCTCTCTTTGAGTTTGGGGCTCCCGCCTCGGGTACTCACCATACGGTTCATGACAGGTCTGGGCGGTTTTACAGAACCGACATATGTGGTATACGACATGCCCTTATCTCATTCTGTTGACAAAGTTCTGCAGAATTTCAAAGCCACTCTTGGCTTCAGCGCAGACGACATCGCCCTGACCAATAAATGCAGCCATAATGTCATTTGCAGGGTGCATTCGATGAACGAGGCTGCTGAGAAGACGGTTCGTATACGCCAAAAATTTGATCTTGCTTTGTATTGTCATCCTCACCTCTTGACAGGGTGCTGCAGTAATGGCGGTAGGAGAGTCTTCTGAAACGCACTGGCGCTATGCAATCGTGGCCTTGCGTTGTTTACGAACACTTATTCGCCGCGATAAGCCATTGACTCCATCGCAGATGTCATATTTTCTCGCACGGGTGCACGATAGCCATCCCACCATCGTGAGTCTGGACCCGTTTTGGATCTTGTAGATATTGTACGCTAACTCAACGACCCGATACCAGCGTTATGTGTGTATTATAATCTCTTTGTCTCTGCTGCTACTAAACTGGCTTCCAGTACGCTCAACGCGGGATCATGAAAAGCACACGGAATATCAAGTTGCGAAGCTATTGTCCAACTCCCGTCGACTTGGTGAAAGGCCGAAACCATAATCCCTTGAAAGTTTCGGTCGCTGCAGTATCCTCACAGTCAACAATCATGGAGTATTTGAAAGACTACAGGAACCCCATTGACATTGACAACATGGCGAGCGATACGTTAGTCGTTCCCCTCGTGTGTTGATTAGTAATCACTGATCTTTCGTCCACTAGACTCTTCTTCGACAAGACCCCTCCTGGGTGGTCAGTGCTCGGAGACTCTATCTCGTTCTACAGGCCTCCCGATTCCAAGAAATCGACGTTCGCATGGGAGGAGCCCAGCTCTGAAGCCATAGCCGCTGCTCGGAGGATAGCCACAGACCCCTCGTTCTGGAAGAAACTCTCAAACTATCTTGCGGAAGAAACACATGATACTACATTGACGCAGGATAACGTTTCGAACGTGAAATCCATCTGTGAGCGAATCCGTACATACATGAAGGAGCTGACGGTTGAACATCGACTACCATAGTCCAACTGCTAGAGGACGTACCGTTTGAGGCTCTCCGTCCGAAGATAGAGTCTCTATTAGCCGAGAAGGAACCTGATAAGCAGCGTGCCGCCGCGGAGCTGATTGCTGGTGTTATCGGAGGCTCAAAACATTGGCCTTTGGACAAGCAAAAGGCGTTTTGGGAGTGGTACAAGCCGTATATCGCCAAAACCTTCGGCCCGAACCTGAAGAGTGATACAGTGGGGATTTGGACTTCGTTCCTAGAGGTGCAGCTTCTTTTCATACTTTCGATGTACGGGGTACTGACTTCCCCTGAAGTATCTATTCTACAAAAGGGACCCACGAAGAGTTCAGCCCCTCTTTGACCATATCCTGGAGCTTTTCAAGACGCTGGACTACAACACAGAGCTCTCCTTCGACGCTGTTAAGATCCTCTCATTGTTTAGGGCTTGTTACGAACAACTAGGGAGGAAGATCAGTGCATGGATCGACGAAATCGTAGAGAGGTGCTGGCTCGAAATACATAGCGAGCACGAAGATGTGAATCATTTTGCTAGCACTTCGGCTGAAGCCTTCTAACTCTCGATTTAGGTACGAGCTTATGTCGCCGAAATCCTTGCCTTTGCAGACAAAATCAAGGTGAAGACCGATTGAATTCTTTTGCTTCATGACCCACTAAATTACAGTTTCCCCGACCTTCCTTCTATCACAGTGGCAACCACGCCCGTCCATCCCCAGCGCAGAGATACTTACCAAAGAGTGTCGTCTGATCCCCGTTGCCTTCGATATCATGGGGGTGCGCGGTAGTTACCATAAAAATCGGGTGAACGATATCGTGTCCAACTTCAGGAAGTGGTCAGAAAGTCGTGTTCCAGGAGTCCGAGCATTCCAGTCGGACTATGACAGGGCTGGTGTCACTGTCTGCAAATGGTCTGTAAACAATGCAATGTTCTTGGCTTATCGGGGACCAACGATTTTTTTTTTTTACAGGCTGTTCCAATCCCTTCATGACACAAACGCGATATCGGTAGGTTGTTTCAAATGGAGGTTCGACTTTCGCTCTCTTATCTGGCTCGCTTTGTATTCAGGTGTTTGATTACATTCTACCACTGATGGTGCGTCTTTCGTGATCTTGCTGATTGACTTACACTTACGCGTCTTCAGCCCGAACTCTTCCGCTTCGTCGACCTGAACGACAACGACGACCTTGCTTCTAGGGCCAAGCTCCGTAATACCTTTCCCACTACTCAAGTCCTGGACGGTATCTGAATGTGTTTCCTCCTATAGTTCTCGTTCGGATGTGCGGTGTCAGTCCTCCACGACCGCTGATCAACCCTATATTGGATGCCATTTTCGATGCCATTCAGAATTCACCGGTCAGTGAGGTCCCGTTATCTACCACGAACCTTTTTGACTAAGCGATTCCTCTGAGTTCAGTCATGGAGAGTCCGTCTTAAGGCGTTACCTCTGGTTCAAAGTAAATTGTCATATGCTGTACGCAAGACTGAATAACTTGCTAACATGTTTGCAGTCTTCTACTTCAGGCAATTCTTCCTAATCAGCGATATCAAAATAACGGAGATACTGGAGGTGGTATGCAAGTGTCTCGATGACGAGGTTGTCGAAGTTCGGGAGATGGCTGCAACGTGAGTGCTTCTCGTACCTTCGATATCGTGGTGAACAAACCGAGTCTGACGCTTAACCAGGACACTCTCTGGGATCCTCCGGCTATCTCCTCGAAGTAGCGTTCTGACACTGAAGGTAAACTACCACAATAGGTCCGACGACTCATAGCTAAGCACCTCCTTTTGTCCGTAGAAACGTTTCGTTCGTCTAGCAAAGAACAGTCACATCCCCGAGCGCAATGATCCAACATACAGCACGAGCATCCGACAACGACACGCCGCCATTCTCGGAATCTGTGCTCTCGTGGACAGCTATCCCTACACGGTGCAGAAGTGGATGCCGGATCTGTTGACGAACGTGCTGGCAGAGTACACGTATGATCCTGTGAGTTTCACTTCCAGTGGTCTCGACATTATGCTCACTATGGCCCACGCACGTAGATTCCGATATCCAACACTGTCCGCAAGTGCGCGAGGAACTTCAAGAAGACGCATCAGGACACTTGGCATGAGGATTCGAAGCGGTTTGATGATTCGCAGTTGGCTGCGTTGTCGACTTTGCTGACTGGATCGTCGTATTGTGAGTCCCGTCGGGTTGGCCGTCCTTTTGGTTTGTCGTTGACCTGTGCTGGCCTCTCTTCTCCCTCTTTCACAGACGCATGATGAAGCTGAATACATGATTTCAAAACTAATATACATTTACGTCCATCTAATATCTGCAGGCTGTTACGTGTCGTTTGTGCTATTGTCATTGTACCAAGAAGAGGAGAAAGCTATCGTATATTGTGCATGTTGCTATCGGAATCGGGATAGAAAAAATCTTCATAGAGGAACACATAGACCAATGCTCGAGAGATTCAAGAAAGATGAGAAAGAAGACAATCGCTCACAGTTGAATCAATTCTCTACTGCCGTCAACACCGGTGGCATCGTCGTCTCCCTCCCATCTGCCGTCCCCGACCGCGCGCCTGCTTGAGGGGTATCGTCAATAGGTGCTGTGCGGTTCGTATATCCAGATTTGACGCGGTTATTTGAGATGGATTCCCTATGATGAATTGGATGAACGCTTCCGGTTTACAATCAAAGGCAGTACGCAAAACCCCTCACCTAATCTCAGCAACGAGATCATCAATAGGGTACCAAGCAACCGAACTATACGATATTCCTCTCCACCAGCCTGTTAGGTCTGTAGAACCGATGTAGGCATGGCAGTGGAGGTGGTCTGTTATGGGGATTTTGGTATCTTTGAAGGGTGGGTTTATGAAGCCGACGTGGAAAGGTATGTTGTCATTGCTGACGGTAGACGTTGTATCTGGATTCGAACGAAGAGAGGAGAGAAGACGGATGGCGATGTTGCGGATATTGACGAGGAGGGGGAGGTCGGTCGAGGACTAGGGAAGAGACATGAGCTGAGGAGGCGAGCAAGCCAAGAGCGCTCGAGACGTACGAGGGTGTAAATTGATGGAACATGTAGGCTAAAACGGACATGCGTTTGAGACCTATTTATTCCTCGGGTAAAAATGAGATAGCTCACTTTAATGTGATAATAATATGTCCTTGAGAAGACACAGGATGTTCTTGCTCGAGATATGCGGTGAGGATGTCGTCGTGCCATAGAATTTTGGGAGGTGCAGCTGTCCCAGTCGGTGAAGGTTCTTCTGCTTCTGCATTCGTCTGGCTTCCTGCTTCAGTGACAATACTACACATAGGACACCCAGGTTTCGGTGAAAAATCCATGGCGGTGAATCAAGTTGGTCGTCGTGGCTTGCTGGCTAAGGTTGCGATGGTCACCCGCTACGTACTGTATATTGTTCGGTCGATCGTTTTACCTTTGCTCAAACAGCCAACAACTTGAACTTTATGCATGACGCGTCCCTATACGGAATTTCAACAGGAGAAGGAGAGGGGACGCGAGCTTGCTGCTGTTCTGTCAGGCGAGAGATGAGTTCTTCCTGTCAAGGACGACACCCACATGGCTTCGATTTCTAACAACAACATCCGTGACGCCTTTGAGCACTTTCGCGAGGAGCTCGATGAGCACAACGACAGAAGAGAGCGTTTAATCAAGGTTTCATTCTCATTCACTCTCTTACCACTCCCTTAATTTTAATACTCAAATAGGCTAGCAGGGATATCACCAACGTCTCAAAACGAACCATCTTCCTTCTTCACCGTCTCGTTCAGGATGCCAACACCAACAACTCTGAAGAATACATCTCTGCATGTAAAAATGCTGCGAAGCAAGGCCGCGATAAGCTCCAACAAGTCAACGAAATCTATACCGGTTTGAAGGAGGATTTGATCGACGAGGAGAGATTCTGGAGGTACCATCGGCAGGTGTCGCCGGGGTTGCAGGAGTATATCGAAGCGCTGAGCTTTGC
>JANHQD010001036.1:0-50760 GCA_024721195.1 Marasmius sp. AFHP31
GCACATAGGGCTCAGCGCGCACAGACCTCCACCCGCCCAGCTCTCTGTCTCAGCCTCCTTGAATCACGTCCTGAATACTCAAGAGAACATATACATTGAATTCAGATAGGTAAGTGCGTGCTATAATTACATGAGCGCGCCAGTCTTATTTTTTGTGCAAACGGAGGAGGATAGACGACCGATGCACCGTGGCGACAGGAAACACGAGCTGTCACGGCCATGTGAGCGCCGCACGGACTAGTAACGCATCACGGCTCTGACATCACTGAGCGCTTAACGGCTATTTACAACTTCCGAACATGAGATTATTCTCTTCACATCCCGAACCAAAGCCCACTCGGGAAGACAACCATCATAGCTAAGATATAATTTGACCACACGATGTCCCTCCTCCTCGCCGAGTTCGCCCCCTTTGACCCGTCTCGTACCCACTCCTCATGAGCAGCATGCATCATCAATACAAACGCTTGTCCCTCAGCGCTCTTCTCTCCCGGAGCTCCATACCAATGCGGATTAACGACAGGCGTTAACCACCCATCCGAGGTGAAATGCACCATAGACCCATTATTGTACACGGAATACAACGCCTCCCTGGATTTCTCTGCCGCTGGTAGATAGTGGTATTGCTCTGCGAGTAAAGCGATACGATAGACCGTCGATGCGAGAAGTGCAGTAGACGCGGCGTCATGGAATGATGTGTTGGCAGTTGAACGTCTAGGGAAAACGTAGTTTGTGAAGATGTGCGTCGAGTCCTACATACCGAGATTATCAGCTTCCGATTGACACAGACAGAATCACTTGAACTCACAATATGTGAATACATCCCCCTATGAATTTCATTCGTCCAGTTGATCAAATTCGCCTGCTCGTTCTGAAACGATTCCGAATAATTCGAGTACTTGATTGTAGCCAACACTCGAAGCATACCAGCCGCGGCCCATCCGTTGCCTGAACAATCGTTGAACATTACCTCACAGCAGCAGGAAGGGCAAAAAAGACGCACCAGTCGCCCAATGACCCTCATCATTCCCCGGAAACCCCTGACGGCCCGATCCCAATACAACATGCTTCCACAAATTATCCGCATCCTTGTCGAGGAGATACGACCGATACAACCTAATCTGCTCGTACGCTGCAGCAATGAGCGTACGGTTATCCGTCTGAACACCATAGTATGCCAGGAAAGGTGGGACCATATACACGAAATCGCTCCTAGAACCCAGAAACCGGATGAGGGGAGGCACCGATCGAAGCGATGACACATACCATAGCTGTACTTCCGTTACTCGATGAGAGATCGCTCCGTCGTTTGTCTTGGGTACCGCGGAAGAGTAGAGGTACGCTAGTTGATCGCTCGCCGCGGCGGTGTAGTCCAATCCGTCTTGGGTTTGTTGATTTGTCCATGCAGCGAGGAGGACCGCTGGTCCTATCGAGGCTGGGTCGGCAGCGCTGTCGTCTCGCATTAGTGGACGTGGACCAGTTGTTGGAGTCAAAGATGAAGAGAGGGATGTGGTTGTGGATGTTGCAGAGCCTGTCGTCGTCGTCGCCGTCGTAACTGAACTCGTCCTATTCCTCACAACACTCCTCGCTATGTCCATCACATCGCTGATACTCCCCGACGAGTCTTGAGGTATCGGTCGATTAGGAGAAAAAACAGAATAATTCGGTGCGTCTAGTTCTAGTAGTGCTTGTGCACGAGTCCCTAGCTCCCAACTGATACAAAAACTCAGTGAATCTTTCTCGTGCTTGTAACGAAGCAGAAGCCGCACCTGAGAAGAGCTGCCTGAGCTAGCCTGGCTTTTACATCGTTGACCAACGAGTCCGGCAGCGTATCAAGGGGCTGAGGGGACCGAGCATATGTCACCCTCGCCGTCAGCGTCAACAAGAGATAGACTGAGAGGCAGCTCCAGGACAAGGCAGAGCAAAGCATCCGAGGAGGGGAGGAGGAGGAGGGAGAAGTTCAAGCGTTGAAACGTTCATCTAGCCGGAGACAAATTGCCATGGCCCATATGTCGCTCTGCAAAATCAATCGGAAACCAGTAAGCTGATGAGCTGGGCCGGAGGATTGGTTGATCAGCTCCTCGTCATGATCAGCAGCGTTTCTTACGCAAACGCGAAGACCAAGCGCTCTGGATCCCTTTCCAGGGAACGTTTTGCGAGGGAATACTTCGGGGGCGAAGCATTCAGTATAACCTGTCAGTACAGCCAGTCGAAGAACCTTTCTTTGAAGTTTGTGATGGTGTGAAGGAGGAGGGGCCCTCTAACCAACGGTCCGACTTTTCCCCATCTCGGCGCCGGGATTACGCATCGCGGAATTATAGACTCGGCGGCTCGTTATCTTATCTGAATCCGAGGAACCGGATTTCGACTGTTTCTTGAGGGACTCAGTCTCACGGACACCACGCGTAGTTCATAGAAAAGAATAAGATATAGACCTAACTAGTTTACAACCTTTTTCCCGGGATATCGCTATCATACAAGCCTCTACCAACCGACATATTTTACACCTTGAGAGGGGTGGTCCTCAGGTATGGCTACATAAAAGATCGGTCATTATTCAAGAAACTCAAGAGAACGGCACGTACGTAGTGAGCAGTATGCTCAGGGAAAAGAGTCTTGGCCTCCTCGTTGTTGACGCTAGCGTGGACGATAACATCTTCACCAGGCTTCCAGTTGACGGGGGTAGCAATTCGGTGCTTGTCACCAAGCTGGATGGCATCGAGGACACGAACGATCTCGTCAAAGTTGCGTCCAGCGACAGCGGGGTAGTCAGCCTTG
This sequence comes from Marasmius sp. AFHP31, assembly GCA_024721195.1. Lineage (NCBI taxonomy): Eukaryota > Fungi > Basidiomycota > Agaricomycetes > Agaricales > Marasmiaceae > Marasmius > Marasmius sp. AFHP31. The sequence continues at coordinate 2,779 of JANHQD010001036.1, forward strand.
AATCGGATGATCTTCTTTGGGTCGACGATGAAGACTGTTCGGATCTGTGGATTGGAGAGGTCGGTTTTAGAGATTTAACTTGCGAAAAGTGAGAGAAACGAGACGCACGGTGAAAGGCAAGCCCTTTGCATCCCTGTTGGTAGCATCTTGGTAGTCCAACATGTCCCATCGGTAAGAGATCTTACGATCAGGGTCGGCGATCTATATAGATCAAGACGTGAGTTGGATGCCCAAAGCGAGCGACAAGGCCAGTTCGACGTACGATGGGGTACTGAACATCAGTAGGTCCGTATTTCTTTCCACCGAACTCGTTGATATCCTTCACCCATTGGTAGTGCTCCTCAAGGCCGTTGGCAGAGATACCGATGACCTTTGTGTTGCGCTTGTCCCAGTCTTGCTGTCTACGAGCAACCTCACCAAGTTCGGTCGTGCAAACGGGGGTGAAGTCACCAGGATGGGAGAAGAGGATGCCCTGCGCGACATCTCGATAAGAGGTGATAAAGTGGGAGACTCTGGGAATCGACGTACCCAGGAGTTACCAAGCCATTCGTGGAACTTGATCTTTCCAATGGTGGTCTCTGCCTCGAAATCGGGAGCAACGCTACCGAGACGGAGGACGTAGTCGTTCTTTTCAAAATTGGCCATGATGAAGAGTGATAAGTGAGTAGTGGTGATAGTTCGATGGAGAGAAGCAAACTCACGAATTGAGAGCCTTTTATAGCTACTGGATATGGGGTGAACCGAGTACAATAATTGGTGATCTTGAGGTACGTATGGCGTGCTCGTCAGGTGTGAGAAAGGGACCCCCTCAGAACAGCGAGACAGCGCTCAATTGATCATGATCGACATCTGTCCTCAGTCTGATGTGCCCGTACCCGCACAGTGCACATGTGACCCCTTTGGACGCGTCGGGCGGGGGTGGCGCGACGCGGAGTTTGACGCGTCGCACGGTTGGCCCCGTGCTGGTGTCGGTCGAGCGTACTCTGGCTCACTGGGTAGCTCATTTCACAGCTTCGAAGAACGAGAGAACACCCGCACTCAACCTCCAGAGTCCAGTTCCCGCATCTTTGTGCCTTCCCTATCATTTGATGTCCAGCCAAACCTTGTTTTTATTTTGAGCATCAGTGATTCTTCACGTCTGAAATCAAGGTCCATTCTTACCACAGAATACTGCGATGCTTTGATGCTCGGGAGAACACCAGTCAATATTCAAAGACGCATGTACCTATCCAGTACCAATCAAAGAAGTACGTCGCAATCAGAAGCCGTTCATCTTGAACATTCAGTCTTGCCGATGATCGCAAGCTGGAACCCTGGGTCTGGTGGGAAGAACGGGGTAACGTATGATATTGCACATTAGAAGCGTAGGGGCACTAGATACAGTATAAGACCAAGATGAGAGCAAGATGACAACTGAGCGATGGATGTGTGAATGAGGCATTGAAGGGTATGTGCCTTCTAACATTGACAAGTGTGGCGCGAAGGAGAAGGTTGATGAGTGTGTAGGGTTTAGGGGTCCATGAGTGGATGAGTGGTGTCTCTTTGTTCTATCTCTATGAATCTAATGTCGCAACAACAAAAAAAGGTCTAATGCGTTAGTACAATTTTGTCTTTCTCTATTTGATGAAATTTTGCGTGCCCTCAGGCGGCAACGGCATTACCTGGAGAGACAAAGAGACAGTTTACTCAGTACGTTGACGCTTCTTAGCGGAACCGGAAGTATCTTCACCGTTGACACCGGTAGTGCTGAAGTATTCGAGGGAGTTCTTTGGGTCAGCCTTGATAGTCTTGCCACCTTCGGACCAGTTGGCAGGGCAGACCTCGCCGTGCTTGTCCTAAGATAGAAGAACGAGTCAGTCTTCGAAGTTGAATGTCGAGGCAGATGGTGAGAGACGCACGGTGAATTGGAAGGCTTTCACAAGACGGACAGTTTCGTCGACGGAGCGACCAACAGGGAGATCGTTGACGGTGATTTGTCTGAGTCGTTAAGCGAAGCGATTAACACCGGAGTACCGCATCAGTCACAGCGCAGACGCACCTCAAGGTTCCCTTAGGGTCAATGATGAACAGTCCTCTGAGAGCAATACCCTCATCCTCGAGCAAAACACCGTAGTCGCGAGAGATTGACATGTTGCGGTCAGCGAGCAGAGGAAGCTTGAGGTTGGGACCGAGACCTCCTTCCTTGCGAGGCTGGTTTGCCCATGCAAAGTGAGAGAACTTGGAGTCGGTAGAGACACCAAGGACAACAGTGTCCAGTTGGTTGAATTGCTCGAGGGCGTCATTGAAAGCCAGGATTTCAGTGGGGCAGACAAACGTGAAATCCCTATAGAAAGAAGAAAGAAAAAAATCAGGATAAATGTTAAAGAAAGGGTAGCGTTGCGTACATTGGGTAGAAGAAAAGGACAACCCTATTCGAGTGAAGAGAGTAAATGAATCAGTCGAATTCTTGACGCGGAACACGGTAGACACGTACCATTTCCCGAGGTAGTCCGAGAGAGAGACCTCTTGGAAGAGGCCATCGACGACGGCCTCGGTCTTGAAAGTGGGAGCAGGGCGCTGGACAAGAGCGGGCATTATGAAAAGTTCGTGAAAGTTCGCAAAAAAGAAGAAGTGGGTGAACGTGGGTGGTACGATTGAGGGAGGCGTTCGCTAAAAATTTAAGCGTCGCGTTCTTTGGCTCTGTTTGCCCAACGTAAATCTATCACTAATACGGTCACCTGATTTTATCTTATCACGAGCCCGGAAAATCATTCCGATCGGAATTTTCGGGTTCTGCCCTTTGTCTCCTCCCTTCGTCTCCTCCCCTCTCCTCCTCAATGAAATCGCGCCCTAGGATAATTGGACTCGTTGCGATTCCATATTTCTTGATTATGACTAGCTTGAGCAGCAAAGTGAAGGAGGAACAGACAAACAACCTGCAATCGTCGTGTCTTGGCGTGATGCTCCAGCATCATCCAGAGCTTCGGACTTTCCTGAAGGGTCCTCATTAGCAATCCTTTCTTCAGCAGAACGTGACCTCTCGCAATGACTCGTTTCCCGATGTGCCAGGACTCCCTTTTTAACGTAACCCCAGTCCAGCATATGCCTAGTAGAGTCATAATCGCCTCCAAGATCCGTGTCCTGGTAGCATTTGAGGAGGGATTTGAGAGGGGAAATTGGTAAGAGCGGCGCCGTGTATGTCTTCAAGATGACGAGGGAATATAAATCTTGCTGTCTGGATTGCACTCACGAGCTCGATCGAATTACGGTGAATACGGGTGAGTGCCGTGATTACCCCAATGCTATTGCGACGCTCATTTGTTGATTGATTGCCTCGAGACTTGAGGCCTAGCAAATCACACGCAGGACAGCGGAGCCACTCTCCAGAGTGAGGTAGTCGTATTCAAACTTGTGGGGGTATCATCGTTGAGATCGTTTAAGCTGTACCTCGCTGGTGGAACTACTGATCCCGCGGGATGGGTATATCTACTGATCATCTCTCGCCCTCACCGCTCAATTAGGCCCTCTTTGGGGATTTGAGCAGCTTTCTTGCCATCCAGTGTCTCCGCTTCACCCGCTGCTTATTCTTCGCACTGCTATTCCCCGGATGATCGGGCAGGCTGATACTTGGTTGGTGTTTGACGCCCATAAACGGCGCCTCAACACGCCTATCTGGAGTTGTAATGTATGAGCATGGCTCATATGTCGCCTGCGAAGGCTGTCATACATCATGCTCGCAGTCTGGTGGGGATGAGGCACATCTAGAAGGTTCTGGAGTCCAAGTTTAAAGGTTCGTCTCACGAAGCGCTCCAACTCGTTCCTATTGAACATCCACTTGCAGTTAGATCGTGGGGTTGAATACACGGAACTGCAAAACATCCGTCTGGTCAGCTGCGGATGTTGGTCTTCATTCACCCCGTCAAGATTTTTTTGACTGGCGGTGCCGTGTGCGTTTGTTCTTATGGTGGAGCATTTCTTGAGAATGCTGTTTACAGTTTGACCAACCTGTGATAGTTGATTGCCAGATCGTTCGACATCAATACGGTTATACTCTGGTGACTACACATGCACATCTCAAGCTCATCTCGCCGTTGTTTACACTCAAGGAGATCGACTCTCCAGGACTTCAACTACAAAGAGTGTTCGTGGGTCCTGACTTCTGAGAAACAGCTTGGATTGCACGTGAGCTGCACGTGTACGCGTTCCTCACAATAGATTTGATATAGCCACCGACGTGATTCCCTGGGTTCCCGCAACACGCTGAAAACATGAGGCACCATCCCGACGGGCATCACATTCAATCGCCCTTTCTCTTCCTGTACTCTCAAACAGGAATTTCCGATCGTTGGTCATGGCACCGGTAATTCCGTTTCACTTTTCGGCCTTCACATTAAAATGCTGAAAGATTTCCTCGCTTACCGCTTTGTTGCGCTGGTCCCAGACCTGAATCATACATGTAGGAGGTTAACAACAATGGGGAGGTGGCATTTCACAAACTGTCTCGATGTCCTGTGACCAGCGCTTCTTTCCACGAGTTGTGGCTATAATAGGTACTGATGTGAGCTTTGGCTGTGATCATGGATTGATATAAAGTGAAGTTGAGGAACCACGACTTCTGTACTTCCCCGTCACCCTCATACCCAATACCCAGTACCTGCCACTTTCATACCCTCTACCCAAACTCTTTTGTTAACTACTCTTATTGTTCTACCTCGTGCTGCACCTTCTCGTTTCCTACCACCCTTCCAACCCGATTCTTCAATTTCAATCACCAGTGATGCCTCCCACCACTACCACCACCACCACTCGTAGACGCAGGTCGTCTTCTACCGCTTCAGTTCTCCAGCCAATACAGACCAATATCAACCCCGTACCTTCACCTCAGCGATCTCCGAAGAGGTCTAATCAACCATGTCGACGAAAGTCCGAAAGTGGCGAGAACGGCCGACGACGCCACCGCCGGGTCTCCTTCGCAAACCCTATTGTAACTAACGCCAACACCCTCTCAAACCCTCCAGTCGTTCCCAAGTCACCCTCCAACAACCAGCATTGCGTTCAAACACTTCCCCTCCCGGACGCACCGCACTGCGTCGCGTTAATGGAGCGTGACGGCTTCGATGCACTTCCAAAGAGATTCAGCCCTCCAAAGGTGACTCCGGCACAGGGGCAGTCGTATCAGATTGCTCTGTGCCGCAGTGACACGGATAGGCGCAGTCCAGGATATGGAATGTTCGCTACACGGAATATCAATCGAGGGGGTGTTATACTCGTCGAGCGCGCCGTGATGGTCGTATCTACCTCGTGTTTTGGTAGTTGCAGTTCCATCGACCAACTACTTGATCCCAAAGTTCGGAAAGCCGTGATGCGTCTTACCGACGTCCACGCAGGGGCTGAGCCTACTTTGGAAGGGATCATCCGGACAAACGGGTTGGAAGTCGAAATAGGCCAGAGGGACTGTCAAGGTATCTTTCTCGACAGCTCTAGGATCAATCATAGGTACGATTTGTTCTCGATCGTTCACGTTTTCATCGTTCTAATCCCGAAATCCTTTCTTCCCCATCCCTTAGCTGCGGACCGAACGCGTTTTACCGATGGGACGCTCCCTCTCTCTCTATCACGCTTGAAGCGGTCCGGCCGATCTCCGCAGGCTCTGAGATCACCATACCGTACATTGACTGTCTCCAGCCACGGGCCGATCGTCGAAAACAACTCAAGACGCTTTACAACTTCGACTGTTTCTGCAAGCATTGTGATGTTCACTGGAGTGAACCCAATGTGAGCATCAAATCCGACATGAACCGCAGGAAGATACGCGAGTTCTGGGACCGGACGCCATCGTTTGACAACTGGTGTGAAAGCGATGATCCGGACGACGCGCTGATCAATCTCCATATCGACGCGCTGGAAATGAGAGCTGCGGAAGGAATGGAATCATATGTGTATAAGAAGCACATCGAGATCATTGCCATGTGCTATGGGTCGATGAAGGACAAGGACAATTTTATTTGTTGGATGGAGAGGGGTGTGGCTGCCAATAAGGAGGCGAAGCCAGACGTAGCTGGGGTCTTCGCGAAATGGACTCAGGATCTCAGGACCTTCCCTGCCTGGGGATGTAGGGCACGTGCGCCGGCGCACTGATTACGGACGCTATTTTCTGACGAACTGCTGGTCGGTCGTCCTGGTAAATCAATTACCGGACTGTGTATCGTTAGGTTTCTTTCACCGCTTGGCACGGTTCATTCTCACCTTTATTTAAGTATCCGTAATCCATGTACTAGTCCTTAGTAGTTCTCCTTAGTAGTCGGTGGCCGAACCACAAGTTATGATGTACCGATACGATTTTTACGATGCCTTTGACGATAATTGACATGTTTTGTTTACGATACATGATCATGGACCAGCTGCTTGAATCCTCGACCTCGAGGCACCTGCTGGCACCTACTCCGGCCCTCTTTGGTATTTCCGGTAAATTTCAATCCCCGAAGTGCAAGGCAAAACGCCGGAAGATACCGGCCAAATTTACGGCCGCGGAACTTGTCTTTAGCTTTGGCAATACACCGTTCATTGTTTCCCTCAAGCACTGGAACCTTTTATCGCTGACAGGAAGGTAAGTGTTCCTGGAATGCACTGACACCGGACGGGATTTGAATCGTTTGTAGGGCTGAGCCTCACAATAACTGACTAAATCATTCGTGAGGTCCAGGACGGCAAGGACAACATCCAAGTGGAAGAACCAGATATTCCCAGACTTACTCGCCGAGTCGCTACTCTGAAGGTTGTTGTTTTCAGGTCAATGGAAAACTGGGTCTTTAATTCTACAGCTTAGTCGAATTAGTAGCGTTTATATCGTAATGGTGGGGCCTGATACGAGCGACGAGAGTTCCATTATCATTGAACCTTTGAAGGCGTTCCTCTGGGTCTTTCTCTACCCAAATCTGGAGCTAGTGGCCTCGGAACTTGACCCTACTCGACCAGGTCCACTGAGAACCTGACAGGAAGGACCCTCACCTAGTCAGCGAGACGAATTCCGATTCGAACGCGCTCAATCTTATTGTTCAAGCCGACTCTTTGGGGATGCGGATGCAAATTTCAGTGACTCATTGCGTTTGTCCCGCCCTGTGGCGCAGATTGAGCCCATTGTCCCTTGGGCCCAAGCAGGACCTATAGCCTCGTTCACCCCTGGCTGCCACCCTCGAGAGCTGTGCTGGGATGAATGTGGCAGCTACGACTCCCCCTCTGCGCACTACTCTGAAAATACTCTTACACTGGGAAGACAATCCTCAGAGAAAGGAGGATCGAGACGTATGTGGGTCTGTACTCAATCACGAAAAATGCAAGCCAAAATTACCGAAACCTGGCAAGTAGCCGTGTTCCTTGCGACGCTCGCACCGCGGCAACCTCTTTGGCCGTTTTTACCTTCCAAATTTGCTCGTGCATGGAATATGCCACAGTCATGGGGGTTGCTTTGACTGAGGCCGTTTGCGAATAAAACTTGGCCCCCCTGCATCATGTCGTCCTCAGTTCTCCCCACAACTTCTCTCTCAAACATGACATCTTCAAACTCGAATTTTGACTTTCTGGGCGGACCGTACAATGTATTTGACACAGAGTAAAGCATCAGGACTTTTTATTACACGGGACGTAGACTGACCTATTTTGATTAGGCAGCAATCACCACAAGACTGCGAATCGGGCTACACTGAGCAGCAAGCTGACTACCATGGTGTCGGATTTGATTGGCAGTTCTTGCAAAACATGAGCTTTGTACCCTCTGAAGGCTGTTTTCCGGAAGTTGACTTCAACAATCTCTTCGACTCGACAACCGCTCAAGGACACCCCGACTTGGCCTCATCTTCCAGAACTAGTGCACCTATCGCGGGTCCCGAGCGTGCTACAGCAGGCCTTTCGTGCGTCTGTCCTCACTATATCTCTCGAGTGGCTCGGTCTGAATGAAAATTTCTGCCTGTAGGACTTCTACTCATATACCCACCGCTGACACCCTGAACCCTCACGTCAATGCACCGTGCGGTAGTAACGTCTCTCAGCCTCAAGACATCGATTTCCTCAATGGATACGGAGGCTCCTGGTGCGTATATCTTACTCCCTAATCATTTCTAATCTCTGATTTATCATCTCATTACAGCTTTCAGCTTCCCAATATGCAGCTGTCATGCCCAGAGCAGGAATACCTCACACATCCTCCGCCGGCAATATCCCAGCTATGGACACAACATCCTCCGCTCTCGTGGGACTCTCCTTCTAGCTCTGAGTGGTCTCACAGTGATGCGACGCCGGAGAATATTGATGACGATGCCGCTGGGTGGTCCTCTCAGCAGTTTCGGTCTATGTCACCCCCCGAAGTCCAACGCCACAGTCAGCTCGACCCCTTCTCAGAAGAGTCCTCGCAACAGTCGATCGCTCTTTCTTCCTTGCCTTTCAAAACTCCAATCATCTTGGGCTGGCCCGGTCCTGACGTTGACCTCAGCACCCTCATTCCAGCTGAGGCTGCTACCCTATCCGGTCCGAAAGGGGGTCGATCGTCTAGTGTACCCTCACGTTTCTCATCCTTTCGCACTGGCTTAAAAAAAGGTGACGGCCACACCGACGTCTGTCGCTGGAGGTGCCGAGATGGCCCTCGAGCGGGGAGACCGTGTGGTGCCGTTATCACAAGTGCAAGTCTAGCCGCCCACATGAACGACTTTCATAAGCCGTTCATGCTCAGCCCAGAGGACAGGGATACGAGACCATGTTTGGATGACGACAGTGTGTACTGCGAGTGGGAAGGATGCGTCAGGAAGAAGGATCACACACCGTTACGCATAAAGCGGGGGCAGTTGAATCGGCATATACGCGCCACTCACCTCAATTGCTTAGGCAAGAGATGTCCGCTTTGCAATAAGTGGCTTTCGAGACCAGACTCCTATGAGCGACATCTAGTGCCGTGTAAGAAGGAGAAGGAGAAGGCGGCGGAGGATAAGGGGATGAAGAACACCAGGAAGTATTGGTTATAGCGTCCGCAGTGTATACCACTGTCACCTCTCATTGCGACGATTCCTTCTTCCTTTTCATTTCATTGCGTGGCTATCACATTTCGCCGACAACGACGAAGCTGTAGTCACCATGATTGCTTTATCTCCATGTTCAATTTATGACCTTTATGACTTGTTTATGACCCCGGCCGAGTCGATTGTTAATTATGCTTCTGATCAACTATGTACCAAGGCTATTGCTAGAGTGAAAATATAGATATATGATGTTGACGAAAGGATCCTATTTTTCAATTCATGAGCTGTTCCTCGACCGCGCGCTGTACGATTGATCATGATCATGAGCCAAGTATGTCGGTGGCACGGCAGATGCCGGATCGTTGTGATGGATGTCGCACGTGGCAACTCCTTCTTGGGTGAATTCTGCCGGCCGCAAGCTCGATGTCGAGCAGCGCCCAACTCTGTCCGTCACCACCATCTCGTCTCGACTTCTGGATTTCGCGCTTTGCTTTGATTTTTATCTCATCTTGCTATCACTTGGCTCACTTCAACTAAGAGGACTCGTCGAGTAGCTCGTCGAATCGAGGTGAGCCAATCTTCACAGGGTGTTCGGTGGGCGATGCTGAAGTGATTTCGATTTAGGATACATAGAACCGCTGTTTCCAATATTGTGGATTGGTATTCTCAATCATTTGAATAAGAGACCATCATCAACGGATCTCTGCGAGCCTGAACTCGGACTATTCCCTCCTGCCATTGACATCATTGACATCGCCTCCAAGACCACAACACAATTCACGATATCAACACGCACCCTCCGGCGCTTGTGATAGCACCTCCCTTTCCCTGACACTACTTTTTGAGCTAGCAAGTGCCCCTCATAACGCTCAGAAACCGCTCAAATCATGAAGAAACTTGATAGTTCGACCCCAGTCCACACCGTTAACGACCAGAACGTTGACGTCGACCATCACATACATGGCCAGACGCATTACATGCCCATCGTATCCCCTCCTACCCCAGCACCCTCACCGGGTCCGGATTCATTCGAAGCAAATCACCCGCAGGCTCTGAATTTCAGCCCAGGGACCTCAGCAGTCGATACGGCCAACTCGCGAAATCGAATGGAAGAAATTCATTCGTTTTTGTCTACCTGTACACCCAGCGAAATCCTCTACATCTCACAGTCCATCGCCCCACTCCTGAAACGCGACTTCCTCCGGCATCTGCCGGTGGAGTTGTCGTTACATATTTTAACTTTTATCGACGACCCCATGACATTGGCACAGGCTGCCTGCGTGAGCCGATGGTGGAACGGATTGATCATGGGAGCCGTTAATGAGAGCGGGTGGAGGAGAATGTGCTTGCTTTGGGGATTTCCCAAGTCAGACTCGGGCAGCCTATCGGATAGCGAGGAAGAGGAGGATAGTGACTCGGCTCCGTCGTCGCAGGAGGATTCGGGACATCATGGAGGTCAACTCGAGGTGAAGGTACCTAGAAAGAGGACGCGTGCTCGAACCAGTAAAGTTCGGACTCTCGCACGAACAGCGTTGGAATCAGAATCGGAACCTCTTCACTCCATGGAACCATACGCCAACCTGCCCATGGACCCGGCATTGGAGTGGATTGCTGCGAAGAAGCGGAGGGAGCTGAGGGACACAGGAAAAGGGAAAGAGAAGGCGATGCCGCTTCCTGGGGCGAATGCTCGAAGACAGCGATCCTCTTACAGAGAACACTTCATATATTCTTATAGGCTTAGTGCGCAGCATTCCTCTCCTCCTTTGAGCCGGACTGACTCTCGTCGATGTATAGTGACAAACTGGCAGGACGGTGGCCGACTCCTACGCACGCACCGAACACCAACAACCATTGCTAATACATCTGATAATGTCATCACTTCTCTCGCACTCAACGAAGAATGGGTCATCGTTGGTTTAGCGAACTCGAGGATACATGTCTTTAGTGGGAAAACCGGCGTCTTGGCCAGAACGTTAGTTGGGCACGACTCCGGCGTTTGGGCAGTTTGTTTGATTGCACCGAATGGCAAGGAGACCCGACGTGAGACTGCTAACCCTGCTTCGGATGTGGACCAGGCCCCTCGAAGCTCCGCCTCACCGCCTCCTAGAAGCCGGCATAGCTGGGACGAACTTCCTGCTAACGGAAGGTCATCTCCGGCGGGATGGACCACGCAGACACGGAGGAGAAGGAAACAGAAGTTATTCATCGCACCGTTTGATGAAGATGAGGAACAAGACCGACCGGACGACGATCACTACGTCCCATCTGCTATGAGAGTTGCATTGGGCTTGGGCCCTGAGGATAGTGCAGATGACGGGGAAGCCAGTTTGGAAGACGTTCCCAACAACCCAGAAGAAGCCCTTCCGAGGATGCCGTATCCTGATTCCGGCAAGCCCAGCGAGCCATCGGGATGCTCGGAAGGTTGGGGGCAACCAAATGCGATCGTTGTCAGTGGAGGCTGCGATAAGACCTTGAGGGTATGGGATGTCATGTCCGGGTGAGATATCTCCTTTTTGACTTTCGTATTGTTCGCTTAACAGACGAGCAGGTACTGCATTTACGTTCTCCGCGGACACACCTCCACCATTCGGTGCATCAAGGTCCTCCACAACCGGCCTATTGCTGTTTCCGGATCAAGAGATATGACTCTCAGGGTGTGGGACGTTAGGCACGGGATGCCACTCAGAGTGTTGAGAGGGCACTCGGGCAGTGTTCGCTGCTTGGATGTCTGCGGAAACAAAGTCGTGAGTGGGAGTTATGATTGTACTTTGAGGGTGTGTTATCTTCCTACCTCCCTTTGGTGCTTCGTAATAAACTTCCTTACCAGCTTTGGGATGTCGACACCGGGGAGTGTCTACACGTATTTAGCGGACATTTCTCGCAAGTGTACTCTGTCGCCTTCGATGGAGTGAGAGTCGTTTCTGGGGGACTAGATACTACGGTTAGAGTTTGGGATCCCGTTCAAGGGTGGGCGATACCATTCGTTTACCCTCGTGAAACGCACTAACCCCATCGATGCAGACATTGTCTAGCTTTGTTACAGGGCCACGCAGCGCTCGTATGCCAAGTCCAGCTTGCGCCATCGTCTAATATTACCCCGTCTGCAATCTTAGTAACCGGGGGATCGGATGGTCGGGTTATCACCTACACACTCCCGCACCCTAGTCTTCGTTGCTGTCAAAAGACGTCATCCCCTCTTCTCACCACATCCTCAATCAAGCACAGGCACACCAGTCACGATGTAAACGCCGCGTCTTCTCCCATGTCTCTAGATTCCGAACCTCAGTATGGAATACAACATCGGCTGATGGCACACGATTCGAGCGTTACCGCTCTACAATTCGACGACCACTGGCTCGTCACGGGAGGAAATGACGGGCGGGTTAAACTTTGGGATGTCAAGACGGGTCGTTTCGTGCGGGAGTTGGGAGGAGCCGCGAACCCTGTCGATCTTCGCGAGGGCCGCACGAGTACGTCGTCAAAGCAGAGGAGAACGACAGGGAGAAACACCTCACGCTCGAGGGCACCTCTCGAAGAGGATGGTACCGGCACTAGCACGAGGATGGCTGGTGTACCAGAGTGCGTGTGGAAAGCCGGATTCTCGAAGGGAGGGGAGATCTTTGTAGCGATGGTAAAGAGTGGAGGGAAGAGCGTAATGGAGATCTGGAGCATGCGGCCTGACGAGGTGCTGTAGAGATTCAGTTTTGATCTCTTTTTTTTTGTCTCTCAGCGCGTACCCTCGGGCTTTCCGGCTGTTTAGGGCGCGCCGGTGGGTTAACTTGACAGGCCTGTGCTTAGACGTTTAGGTGGCCACTGGCCTGTAGTTGTCTATCCTGTCAATCTTCCTTTGGGCCATTGTGTACTAGCACACTATCTCTGTATTCTATAGCCTTCATGACGTTCCAAGACAGTCTTGACTAATTCAGTCATTCTAAGGGGCTCGACACTATCTCTTTTCTGGGTGGATTTGGCTATCAATACGGGTTAATTCCGACACGAGGCAGCATGGCAGCTTTGACATCTTTGCAATTCGTTGATGAGGATTGGACGTGAAATCGAAGCCTCAAATCCCACAGATTTCTCCATTATCGATCGCGTTTAGCAGTTAGGCATCACTGCAGCGCAGCGAAGTGAATGGACCTCATCATTGTTGCTCGTGGTATGGTCGGGCGCTTCATTCCCCCTGGGCTGGGAAAGGAATATCGAGACTCGGTGGAATGTCATGGTTGTTGGCTTGGCGACTTATCGCCTCCGAAAAAGAGCGGCTCAACTAAGGGTTTGCGATGGTAGGTATGTACTGATACGTTCAGGACCCACATGCATTGCTTCAAGCTTGCTCACTGCTTGGCCTGTGGCAACTTCAGCAACTCGCTTTGACAGAAACAAAGCACGTTTGCCATCATCCGGCAGATCCCGGCTGTATCGAATGAGCCACCTACTCACTTACGCTGGGTTTTCTCGCTGGACGGGGTCAAAGATAACCTCGCGTCAGCAGTCCGCCAACTGATTGCCCTGATGCAGAAGCGCTTGAGCCACGGAGGAGCATATCCTAGTATATCCCGCTGCCTTGATGCACAAATGTACGTGAAGCTCCCAGATCTACTCGGTCTGTGGATATTTTCCATTGGTGACAACTGAAGACGTGCAGATACCTAAACAACCCTGGTCTCTCCAAAACTACCACAGGTACCAACGAACGATCGACATTTAGCCGAAAACAGAACAAAAACGATAGGACACACATCACCTCAGTCAACGCTGTGTCTTGATGAATGGGTCTGTCCCGCCGAATTCACAGCTTGGATGCACCTAAATTTGGAAGAATATGATCAAATTCCCTCCAATTCAATCCACGTTGCTCATGTGCTATGCCGAGAAACGACGCATATTCAGGTGGCTCAACCCCTTGAGGGCAAGGAAGCGGTTCGGAAAGGGCGTTCAGCTGGCAGACTTGTGACAACTCTGGGGATCGCAATGCATTAATCATTCACTTTCCCGAGCGATATACTTACCCTTTCGGATTGTCAGGGGAGAGTGAATAAGGAAGGGAGTACACACTCTTGATCAACAAAAACGGCTAATAAAAAGCCGACTGGCGCCTCCTCAGCGGCTCGGCGGGGACTTTGAATAGCGGTAAGCGCTCGTTGCTGCGTCGGGGTGCACAGCGCCCTACAATTTCTTCCCGACATTTTAACCCCAGTCTTTACTCTATCTAGCGTAGTTTCCATGCATGTAGCCTCGGGTTCTGGGCCAAAGACGATGGGGCACGGTCTCGCTTCGCTTCCGCTTTTGTACAAGTATCGGCATGAAAGAATTGGGTCCACCTTCCTGGAATAGCAGGAGTGCTGTTGTATAGCTTGTAAATATGAGTCACCTTTACACTGGTAACTATCACACGGATTTGGACGAGAGACTAAGCAGCTGGTCCGTGGACAACCTATTTCCAGTACATTCCATCTGCTAAGCACATATAAAGAGCCACGTTCTGTAAACATCAGAGCTGAGCCATCCGTCTACCATTTTCATTTCGAAAACCATTCCTCTCAATTTCAATACGCTGCTGCCGTCACACGTAGACTTTGTATTTTGCGAGACCATCGGGATTTCCACAAATTCAACAAGTAAGTTCCATGGCTACTCTGTGGACGCTGATAATGGGTACTTATTTCTCTGAGCGTTCTCAGTCCAACCTTGTACATGCCACCCAAGACAGTTCGCTTTGACGCGGAGGCTGTAGTCGCACCAACGTCCGCAGGTACGACCTCAGCTACGGAATCTCGGTCTTCCGATCCCACAATGACCTCCACACCGAGCCCAGAGTCGGAGCCAGCTACGATCGACGATCAGGGTCACGACAACGTCATTCACGATGTCCTGAGGTACAAGTCGCCGCCACAGTTGACCTTCGACGTCTCGCAGAACCCCGACACTCTTCCAGTGTTGCGCAAAGAGATCTTGACTCAGGGCGAGCTCGTGGATGCCGCTATCACGCCGCCACGCCACCACCTAGTCCTGAGAAACAAGTATCTCGTCTGGGACATCGAGATTCAGTCTTCCACCAGCTCAGATGGTGCGAATGCGTCTGTGTCCGTAGAAAAACTCCTGCAGGAATTATATACAGCCCTACAAGTGCAGGTCACAGACGGAGAACTCAGAAGGGCTCAAAAAAAGGAAGCTGTGGAGGCGGCATTCAGTGCGCGATGCAAGGCGGCCGAGCAAGAGCACGGCCCTGGTGCAGGCGAGGAAGAACGTCGACAGGGTATCAGACGGGTCGATTTCCTGGAGGGTCACCTCAGGTTTTTTGGATTGACCCCGACCCCAGAGCCTGGAGTCTTCAAATTCACAGTGAAGAAGTAGAGTGGTGACCAGGAGTATGAGAACTCGGTAAGACTTCCAATACTTACTCTCCTTCAGTCAACATGCGAGCTAAAGGTCATTTTGGCAGGAACTCATGATACTTTAGCTTGGCGACTGAGCCAGTAATCTTTCCATCCGTATCTAGTTTAGAGTGTTGTTGTAGCCATAGTCTTTATTTAGCGCAAAGAATGTATAAGCCGAGATCTGACACCGTCTGTGAACGACCCTTGCCCACAGTTTCCCCTTCTGAGAGAGCTCAAGTTGACTCAGAGACGGCGACAGAGGATGGAGTGAGAGGCCCAAATTAGGGTATTTGGGAGTTGAACAATCGAACAGTCAATCCCCGATTACCGCCTTTCGGGATCTACCCCAGCGCCTGTTCACAACAAACCTTTCCGTCATCAAGATTCGACAGTTTGATTCGACCTCTGGATTACCACCCTTCTTACCCTCAGACAGCCAGCACAGGAGCCCAGATAGCAGTCGTCTCGAATGAATTTTTCATCAATCATCATAGCTGTTGCACCGCACGTACCAGTAAAACGATGGGATTGGATGAAGCGTCGGCGCCTGTGAATCTTCAGATTCTCAGGTGCAAACGGTGAGATGTACTCAGAGCCTCGTGGTGAGAATGTTGCTCGAGGACTGTTTAAAATGCACATGTATAGCGGGTACGACCCGCCATATAGATTGAGCCAATCCCGGCGCCCGCTGTACAACGAGAGGACCTCGACTGAGGTCACAGGTGCCATTGCCAGATCATCTAACGGCCCGCAGCTTCTACCGTAATGAGTATATCTATGGGGAATAGAAGGCCACTGCGCGCCCGTATTATCGAGGTCGTGGAACAACCTTGGACGATTCAGAAGGCGCCTCACGTTGCCAGGCTTGAGGCCGCATCAGTGATGGACCCAAAGCCCGTGGACTCGCAGTCTTGCTTCGGGAGAGAGTTATCGCCGGAGATTTTGGATTGGACAGGGGAGAGAAGAAGCTTAGAAACAACAGTGATTCGCCGAACGTCGAAGTTGGGACTTAGCCCTCGGCACCGATATCGAACCCCGCACACTCCCACGACCACCGCTGGGACCCACATACGTCCTCATAGTCAATCAGCTGATCATTCCGTAGCGCCTTGGGGTCGCCGGTGGTCGCCTCAAAGGAGATTTTGCCTCGTTGTTCGCGTTTGATGGCAGACAAGATCCGGTAAGATCGAGGTAATGTGAAACTAGTATCATATACAGAAAAAAGCACACATGTAGAGAGATTGGGTGATCTAACACTGAGGAAATAGAAGAAGCGATAGCTAGTAGTAAGGTAAGTAGGTAACTAAAAGGGATTATACACCTACGTACAAGTCATGATTTCAGATTCCAGGACATGAGTTCGTACGGAGATGTCGATCAAGGGCGTCTTTCCTCGACAGCACCTTCCGACAGAACGGGCAATTCACGACGGTCCACCCCAGATCCGTGCGGATATGCCTCGACAATTGGCCCCACTTCATGAGTTGCTGGCAGCCTGCCCATTCACAACGAAGTTCGTGGTTGTCGGGGCACGGAACCATAGCCCCGTATTCATCTCGGACCCAAGGTTGATGGTGTTCTCTCATGTGAGTGGGGAGAGTACGGTTGGTGAACGCCTCGCCGCAATGGACCAAAGCCCCGTTCTCGTCCGGAATTAACCACGAACACGTAGCTGTTTGGATGTCCGCGCCCTTATTCTTCTTGGATCGTCGATGGCGGGGGTAGCGAAGCTGAGTAGAAGGACCGGGGGAAGGGGAAGTTGTAGGAGTGCTTGGGGAACGACTCCGTTTGATACCCCTCACTGACCCGACGTCGGGAGCGATTATCGAGGCTGGGTCGGCGATATGACTGTGTTCAGGGCTAAATGAGCTGATGTCGTACTGGCCTGGCCAGACGAAAAGGTCCGATGGAGGGTGGTGGTAAATGCTGGGCGTTTGGGTCGGCTGTTGCATATTATCGAAGGGGGACGCAGTTTGTTCATGGATGCCTTTGGTGGATGAAGAAGCCGTAGAAAGAGGGCTGTTATACGTGCTGTTATTTGACCACACTGGACTTTCGCTTCTAATCGCCCATTGTGAATGCGGTAAGGTGCTATCGACGGGTAGCCGAGCTTCCTTGTAAGAGTGTTGCAATAGAGTAACCCCGGATTGCAGTTGAGTGCGTGCACCTTGATGTGCGTGGAGATGTTGGACTCCAGGAAGATTGAACATCTCTGGCTGAACGCTATGGGGTGACCCATTAAAACCAGGCTTCGCCAAAATGACTCAAACGCACCAAGGGTCCCTGTTTCCATCCAGCAGTGCTTTCAGATCGAAGGATCGCTCGTCGTGAGTATTATAAGCAAATTCGCTATTGAGAGAGGGTGCATGATTTAGTGAAGAGGGGCTCGATGTCCTGCAGAGCGAGAGAGATCGTGTGGTCGTGAGCATCATGTATGCATGGTGGGGGTTGGAAAACAAAACTTGCCGGAACTTAGTGGGGTTGGTTTGGGCGAGTGTTCGAGTGAAAACACTGGTATGAAAAGACAGTTAAAAATAAGCTAGGATGTCGACATAATCAACGAAATAACGTACGCCCTGTTATTGGGAGAGATGATTAACCAGCCTGGGAGGATAGTTGTCCGTGTTGACGAAGGACCCGATGAGAATGCACCTCCGTTCGTGGTTCGGGAAATGAAGGAAAGCTCATCGTGAACATTCAAAGACCCAATCGGCTCTTTCACGGGAGACAAAGAGCTGAGGGATTCTTCGAAGCCGACCTGGGAGGGGTGGAACGAGTGTGGCGGCACATGACCCCGGGCAATAGTCAGGTCCACTTGAGAGGTGAGCCCACCAATCTCGAAGGACGGTAATGTGCTTTTTCCCAGCCTAAAGCTGTGAATCGGGCCGTTCATTGGCAACCGTCGGTGGGCATCGGGAAGGTTTGATCTGGGAGTGAACGAAGAATGAAAAATAACAAAAAGCAGGTAATCCACGAAGAGGAACAAAAGCGGACCAATCAGCTTCGGTCTCGAGCGTAGACCTTGAAATAAACTTACTTGGCGTTAGATGCAAGATTTGTGGGGAGGATGGTATCCAAAGTAGTGCTGGGGGTGGACATGCTGCAGCGATGTGTTGGAGAAATCATGGAGGGGCGACCAAGATATATCCAGAATACGCCTAGGGCAAAGCGTTGCATCGACTGTGGCATTCTCCAGCGGTGAAACCAATAAGGCAAGCTCAAAGTGGAGGAGAGTTTGATGTATGATGTTTCTCAGTCCAAGCGGATTCTGGAAAACGGACACTGCCGTTCGTCCACGCCGTTTCTGTCTTGGTGACCCCGGCCCAAAGACCTCCTGCCCCGTGTGTCTGCCCTCGATGTGTTCCAAAAACCAAAGCAAGACGAGCTCCCATATCGCTGTTTTCTCGAGATCTACGTTGGGTTGATCTCAATCAAGGGTGAACCCTGGCGAGCTAGACTTGTAGCCCGAATGTTTTTCACTTGAGTAGCTTCGCTGGTCTACACGAGGCACACTGGTGGAGAAACCGCTTGGACCAACAGGATGTTTGCGGCCCTGTGTCGTCAACCCATCTACACGGATGCAGTCATGAATCTGGAGGATTTCTGGAAGATTCTCAACAGAAGCTCATTACAATGAGAACAAAAGTATGAGACGAGGTCCTCACCTGAATTTTTGATTCTTCAGTCATATTGTAGCCATGGCAGTGGTGCACGGTTTCAAACCTGAGTTCATCGCGACTCGCGAACCTGTTATTCCTCGACCCTTCTACTGGTTGACAAGCGAAGACGATGATAGAAAGGTCCCTCAAAAGCCAAGTAGGCAGCAACTTCTGTAAGTGTTGCCTTTCCGAGGCTACCAGTGACGATCACTTGTTGCAACTTGCAAGAGGTTGGAAATCGTATGGTGCGTCAGCGATGGAAGAAAGAATTTTCGGTTGGTCCTGTGCAAAGAGTTTGGAAAGGGGTAGAGTATTCATTGCGATGTCATTGTTGAACGGCTTTGAGCTCAAGAAGGCTGAAGAGAGACAAGAGAGACAAAAGAAAAACAACGTTCGTATCAATGTCATGTCGCATTGAGGCTCGGCAATTTCACCGGGATCTCGTTCGAAGGCCGGAGAACCGGAGAACCGGTAATTAAAGAGGATCGGCAAGGCAATCCTCTGCAATCCTTCGCGGTTGTAGTTAGACTCTTATTATTATTCTCTCATATCAAGACGATATTCAATAAAGTTGAAAAGAATGACTGAGGACCACAAAGGTCTGGAAGTTGTGGCAAAACAATTGCCAGCCGAATTTCTTACGCCTCTAGCAGACGCGACTCCTCTGTACTCCTCTCAATACCCCCCGTTCGAACCACTAGCGACCCAATCCCGATGCGCAGCATGCATCATCAACACGAACGACTGACCCTCAGCACTTTTCTCACCCGGAGCGGAGTACCAGTGCGGGTTGACAACAGGTTGCAACCAACCATTCTCGGTGAAGTGAGTGTAGGTACCATTAGCGAGGGGGGTGAACAGAGTCTTGCGGATCGTCTCAGCTTGAGGGACGAACGTGTGGTCACCAACAAGAACAGAAAGACGATATGTAGTAGCAGCCAACAAGGCACCAGAAGCGGCATCAGGGAAGGAGTCGCTGGTAAGGCCAGCAGGAATGTCAACGTAGTTGTTGAACACGTTAGTCTCGGGCTGTATAAAAAGTTTCCCATAGCGATAAGCGAAATTTCTGCGGCTTCAAACCGACAGAGCGACTTACCAAGAAAGGCCAAGCGGCTTGGTGAATTTCTTTTGTCCATTCGATGAGGTCGGCTTGTTCTGAGGCGAATTGACCTGCGAAGGGGGACTTCTCGACCATAGACCAGACGCGGAGCATTCCAGCGGTAACCCAGCCCAAACCTTAGTGGAAGTTGTATGCAAGAATTCGGTATCTGCTTAGTATCAAAAATCGTAACACTCACCAGTCGCCCAATGCTTGAGATCAATGGGGGTTTCACTACCCCCGAGCACGACATGTTTCCACAAACCCCCATCGAGAAGACCTTGGCAGTACGAGCGGTAAAGCGCGATCTGGTTATATGCAGCTTCAATCATCGAAGCATTCTGGTATTGAACACCGTAGTAGGCGAAAAGAGGAGGAACCATGTAAACGTTGTCATTCCTAAGAAAACAAGTCAAGGTATCAATATCTTCCGCAAATACGTCTTCATCTCGAACGAACCACTCACCAAAGCTGGAGTTGAGCAACTCGATGAGAAATCGCTCCGTCGGGGGTCTTCGGAACAGCATCCGAGAATAGATAATCGATTTGGTCTTCAACGACTTGGAGATAAGGGACATCGTCCCCGGCTTGCTTGGTCCACGCGGCTAATAGAACCGCTGTCCCAATTGACGCCGGGTCCCCAGCAGCGCCGTCAGGCATGATCGGTTGAGGACCTTCAATAGAGGTGTTTCGGTGTTGGGCGATAACATCCCGAACGATCTGGAGGACAGGTTGGATGGAAGGTGAAGCATCTTTTGGAAGAGGCAACGATGTGGCGGTGAGGGGAGAGTATTCGGGGGCGTCGAGTTCAAGGAGAGCTTGGGTGTAGGTTCCAATTTCCCAACTTTCGTACTAGTCAGCAACGCGTTGCCATAAGAGTTGCTATCATCCACGCACCTCAACAACTCCGTTTCAGCGAGACGAGCCTTTACTTTAGATATGAGAAGCTCCGTTTTGTCGGTGACAGGGGCGGATAGGATTCCCTGAGGGACGAGGCCCAGGAGGAGAACCGAAGCTTTCAAAAGAGTGGAAGGGAACATCGAGAGGAGAACGAGTGACAAGATTAAAGAGAGGACGAGACGCGACTGGCGTTGAGAGGCAAAAACCATTTGGCCGTCACTTGTAAACTCGGTGAGACTGATTGAATCCGGATTTGAAGTTTTTCGGCAGTAAGCATATACCATGTTGAAACGGCTGCTGATTATGCTCGGAAATAAAGTTGGTATAAGTCGCTAGGTACATACTGGAATTCCATTGAGCCTTCCCTGGTCGACACACGGGGCCGCATTGAGCACGGAGAGAGTCGAATTCAAAGCTGAAACATCGCAATGCCAAGTTCTGTCAAAGTAAGCTAACCCAAGGCTGATTCTTTAGGCTATGGATGGCAGGGTGGTCGCACTTGCAGGGACATCAGAACAGGGTTGAGCTTCCCTTGTATGGAGCCAAGATAGCCCGAGTCTTTCGAAGAGAGAGGAAGAGAGGCGTCAACAAGAAGTCCCGGAACAGGCGCGGATGCAGAAAAGCGTCGATACAGTATCATTGGATTGGAGCCGACAGTATAGCCAGTGTGAAACTCTGACACTGGACGATGATCGGTCATATAGATAGCAGCTTGGACTATGCCAAGCAGTAGATGAACTGAGAACAGGCCGGTCAAAGCGGAAATGCGGGGAAACGAGAGGAAGGACGATTGAGGAAGGTAGAGGGAAAGAAGAAAGCTATCTTGGTGTACAAATAACGCGTGCAATTTCGCGTCGTAGTGTCCAAACAAAAACACCGCCACGGCAAACTGACCTCCATTATTCATCGTGTTTACGCGTTTTTCAACATTATCTACACGATGTCTGCTCAATCCGGACATACGAGAGTGCGAATACTTACGCCTCTTCTATCACATACAGGTCTCGCGTGAAACGGGAAAATTGGTATTTATCTTCATGACCAGGTGAGTTATTCAGGTGTTCAGGTGTTCAGATGCTCATCTTCGCTGGTGTCCTGGCCATAATAGATATCAATCACCGATTCAAACCAAATACTATGGCTTGAGACACTAATTGGCATCACTCGAGTACTCGCTTGACGCTCTGTCGATGAAACCGAAAGGCGTCTTTCGTTCGACCGCCTCTTCTCTGACGGCTTTCTTCAACTGGGCTATAGTCTGGTCCAGATTGGTCTGGGATGTATAAAGGGAAAGAGAAGGGAGCAAACGGAAAGCTCAAGTCGTGTCATTTAGCGCTCCCTGCTTCACACGCCGACCTCTGTATGACCTCCGAGTCGCTAGCATGATAACGGTATGTGTATAAACAACTTCAGTACGTTCCTGATGCTCATATACATCAGCCATAGATTTGAAAGAGACTATCAACGCCATTCTACATCCAAAGCTTCCTTTCAATCCGAACTCAAAGGATACAGAACCACAGTTCCCGGACGGTATGATGACTTTCCTGGGCTGTGATGAAAATACCACATTACCCGCGAGAACTGTTCACCACCACGATAGATCAGCATATTCTGTTTCTCAGACCTTTCTCATCCTTCCGGAGCCACGGGCGCCTTAAATCCATGCTAATGGGCCGTGAGATGAGATACCTCGTTCAAAGTCCTTGATGCAGAATGCTGACATTTCCTCTGAGCAACAGGGCGATCGTTGACTCGAGTTGTGATGATCTTTGAATTCTTGAACATAACATAAACGACCATTGAGGGAGGTGATCATTCGAATCGATCACCAGCGCGCCGCGTACCTTGTCATACGGTTTCTTTGCGGTTTCTTTCCCTCGCACGCAATCACGAAAGTGAGTCAGAAAGACCCTTTCATTGGGAACACGACCCGTTACAAGGACCGCCTCAGCAGCGTGTTGTGGAGCGAGAAGTTGCCTTCACCACAATGACAGAGTGTTTCTATAGAGACTCTTGCCGTTCGACCTGACGTCATTCTTTCATCACTCCAGACGCGAACAACATAAAAGCCTTCTAAGAACGCGTTCCAATACTATCTACCCAATCCTCTACAAATCCTCACAATGTCTGGTTAGTGGTATACTTCTCGTTCTTACATCTAATATTGAAGTTCACCAATCGCGTTCAGACCACCAAGCTAACGTCGAACGAGGCCTTAAGGCTGCCATCAACAACCCGCGAGTTTCTGACGAGGCCAAAGAAAGCGCACAGGAACGACTTGATAACATGACCGGAACGTCCGTCGAGCACGAGAACCGTGTCTTGGGTGCGTTCTATCTCTCTTTCTCTTTGATTATCATTCTCAATTCGCGCTTTTCCAGGTGGTTACAAGGCCACTGTGAGCAGTGAGTAACGCGACGCGACGCGTCAGGGTTTGGGATCGCTCATACATCTCCAAAATCAGATCCAAACACTTCGGAGGCCGCAAAAGACCATGCCCGTGAAGTTCTAGACGCTGCCGGAGTTGCTGATTACGCCGGCACTACTGAATCTGAGTTTGATGAGCATGACAAGCGCGTTCTCGCTGGGTACAAGGCTGCATTAAGCAGTGAGTGCCATCCACTCCTTTCATTCATGTGATCACTAGACTGATTCGCTTGTCAGACGACCGAGTGTCGTCAGAAGCCAAAGCTCATGCGGAGTCTTACTTGAAGGAGCGCGGTGCTCTGTAACGATTACATCGGACAATCTTGATGTTGCTTTGAAATAGCCTATCATGTAATTTCTAGTGTATCATACTGGACGCTTGACAATCTTCGGACCTCGAGCACGAAGGATGAAACTGAAAGGTGACTTGACGACAACTTGACCACCTTCCAAACTCAAGGTGGCTATGAGAACACACGGTGGTCGCATCAATAACTAGCATTGAGGGGAACTCGGGCGTGAGCGGCGAAACGTGTTTTATGCCGGTAGTAGGCTCTGATCAAGCCACTCGGTTCATGAGCACTACGAGAGTGGGGTAGGGGTTGATGCATGATGAATGAGCGAGAGTGAGACGCAACTCATACTTGCCACTCTCGGCGAATGCCGAATACCTTTCGCACCGTGTGGCGGATCGAATGACAATCCATGGACTCTCCTTCGGATCCTTCAGTGTTTACCGGCTCAAGTCTTTTGAGTAATCATTCGAAGCTATTACATACTTTCGAAGACTTATCATATTATTTTAAAGGTGTCCCTGCACGGGTTTAGGAGCATAGCTGAGAGTAAGATAATTTAGCTCAAACTCCATACCAAATAACAAAGAAAAATCACGTACGGCTCTTCCAGATACTTTGCTTCTTCTTCGGTTAACACCAAGTCCTCCGAGACTATGTTTTCCTCGAGTCTCTTGAGTGAAGCTGTCCCAATGATCGGGCTCGTCACCTTGAGCGCAAGCCATGCGAGAGCCACTTTCGCCATGGGTACCCCACGTTTGCTGGCGACTTCTTCCAGTCGCCCAATGATTGCCTCATCAGCCTTCGAGAATTTGTATTCAAATATTGTGCCTTTGACAAAATCCAAGCGGGGCGGCACCTTAGCGTCAAACGGACGACTAAGAAGGCCAGACTTCAGGGGACTATAAGGAATAACTCCGATTCCGTGAAACTTGCAGTACGCGAGCATCTCACGTTCCTATAGCCGGGAGAGGTATATATCAGTGAGCACAAACCAAAGGCCGCAATCAAAGAAGACCACAGCGTACCTCCTCTCTGTACAGCAATGAGTATTGATTCTGCATGCTCACAAACCGAGTCCATCCGTTCCTACTCGCGACCTCGTTCAAGTGCGCAAACTGCCACGTCCGCATCGAACTCGCTCCGATGTACCTGACCTTGCCGCTTTGCACCAAGTCGTGCAGAGCTTTCATCGTCTCCCCGGCTGGCACCTCCGGGTCAAATCGATGGATCTGATACAGGTCGATGTAGGTCGTTTGGAGCCTCTCCAGTGATGCTTCCACTGCGTTGAATATCGCAGCACGAGAGAGACCACTTTGATTGATGTATTCTCGTTGGTTGTGATATTCACGTGGTTGAATGGCCGTATAGACCTTCGGGTCTGAAGAGACAAGGCCCCAACATTTGGTAGCGATAATAAATTGGTTACGAGGGATGTTGTACTATCGTATAACGAAAAGTTCAGCCACTTTGACGATAGAGTATGATGCAGATGCTTACTTTCTTCAGAAATTTCCCGACCATTCTCTCGGATTCGCCGTTGGAATAGTTGTTTGATGTATCGATCGTGTTGATTCCTTGGTCCCAGGCGGCTTTGAGAACTTTTAGAGATTGTTCTTCGCCTGCGACCCAGTCCTGAGGCCTCTAAGTATTATCCCAGGCAATCGATCGGTGAGCATTTCGTACCCGCCATTCTGGATTACCGAGACTCAATGTGCCCAGCTACAGGACATATGTGAGCCGTGTTCGAGGCAAGACAGGGAGCCATCGTGACTGACTATGGGGACCGAGACTTTGAGACCAGACGATCCCAGTCGGCGGTAGTAGACTTGCTGCTTGGTCTCGGGGGTTGCCATCTCTTCGAAAGGAAGTGAGTATGCTTTGTGTTTGATTTGCTCTCCATCGGAGGCTTCTTATATACCGAAAATTTCTCGTAGAAGGACCCCGGAGGCGTTCCGAGCCAGGGCTGTTTTCACCTTCAGGCAAGCCATGGACTCGCCGTAATGAATGTAAATGACAAATCCCTAAGACGGACTTCATCCGAATTAATTGGCGGGGAGAGTGCTATCGGTAACTCATCCGACTCCTAGGTCAAGTGACTTTCATCATTTCATGGGTTTCACGGGTTTCAGGGCCATGCAACAATGAGCTCCTACATATGCTCCAGCAGCATGTCGGTGCATATTACTCAACTCTAAGAACTTCCCCCGCGTTTTCGTCCCTCCTTCTCGGATACGTTCCTCGTCCCCAGAACCACACCCTCAGACAACTTTCTTCCCAACATTCTTAGTACCCGCTTTAGCTAGAATTTCGGTCTTCATAGCTTCGAGGAGGATCAAAACGTCTTTAGCAGACTGGATTTCGTCCCCCGGTGCCACCTTGATTTTTCCAGATGGACGCCCAGAGTGGTGATGTGATCGTACTAGTACCGGCGGCAGCTACGAAAAGGTTTTGAATCATCTTGAACGATACCCCGTGAGTTGAGAACGACCTAACGGTACGAGACGAAGTCGACTTCTATTCTTTGCAACAACGTCTGCTGCTGATTGACCTCGGCGACGGCCCTGGCCTGTGATTGCTTGAACTCATCCACCTGCGCTTGTATAGGCTTGACAAAATTGAGGTATTCTTTGACGGAGAAGTTCACGTCCTCAATCTACAGAAACAAAGGTGAGCAGCCCAGATATCCAATGGGATTCTGTTCAAGCTCAGGGCGGGTTTACCGCTTCGTCGTCGCCATTCGTCAAGCACAAGGTCTCGGCATCGCTCAAAGAAAATCTGGAGTGGTGGGGTAGGAAGCTAGCTCAACCATTCATCAGTATCAAGATCATACGACCTCCCCCCTTGCCAGGAAACTTCTCTCTACGTGGACGCCTCGACTTCGTGGGGCATTGCCCTCATCAATGGGAGATGACTCGCATGGGAACTCAAAAAGGGTTGGAAGTCGGACGGCACATGGCGACCTTTCAACCCCAGAGAGGCTATGAGGACACACGGTGGTCGTACCCAATAGAAAGGGGAACTCGGGTGTGAGTCGCGAAATGTGTTCTATGCCGGCGATGGAGGTCTGATCGAGCCACTCGTTTCATGAGCACTCGAGAGTGGGGTAGGAGTCGACGCATGATGAATGAGCGAGAGTGCGACGTAACTTATACTTGCCACTCTCGGCGAATGCCGAATACTGTTCGCACTGTGGCGGATGGTCAATCCTTCAGTGTTCACCGGCTCAAGTCTTTTGAGTAATCATTCGAAGCTATAGAATACATCCGGAGTCTTATCATATTGTTTTAAGGGTGTCCCTGCACGGGTTTAGGAGCATAGCTGAGAGCAAGATAATTTAGCTCAGACTTCATACCAAACATCAAAGAGTGATCACGTACGGCTCTTCCAGATACTTTGCTTCTTCTGCAGTCAACACCAAGTCTTCCGAGACTATGTTCTCCTCGAGTCTCTTGAGTGAAGCTGTCCCAATGATCGGGCTCGTCACCTTGAGCGCAAGCCATGCGAGAGCCACTTTCGCCATGGGTACCCCACGTTTGTTGGCGACTTCTTCCAGTCGCCGAATGATTGCCTCATCAGCCTTCGTGAATTTGTATTCGAACATCGTGCCTTTGACAAACTCCAAGCGGGGCGGCATCTTAGCGTCAAACGGACGACTAAGAAGGCCAGACTTCAGGGGACTCCAAGGAATGACTCCGATTCCGTGAAACTTGCAGTACGCGAGCATTTCGCGTTCCTGGCATCGAGGAAAGAAATTTTGATGATTTCAAACCAAAGGTCCAATTTAAAGAAAGCTGAGAACGTACCTCCTCCCGGTACAACAATGAATACTCGTTCTGCATGCTCACAAACCGAGTCCATCCGTTCCTACTCGCGACCTCGTTCAAGTGCGCAAACTGCCACATCCGCATCGAACTCGCTCCGATGTACCTGACCTTGCCGCTTTGCACCAAGTCGTGCAGAGCTTTCATCGTCTCCTCGGCTGGCACCTCCGGGTCAAATCGGTGGATCTGATACAGGTCGATGTAGGCTGTCTGGAGCCTCTCCAGTGATGCTTCCACTGCGTTGAATATCGCAGCACGAGAGAGGCCACTTTGATTGATGTATTCTCGTCGGTTGAAATATTCACGCGGTTGAATGGGCGTGAAGACCTTCGGTTCTGAAGAGACGAGGCCGTAACATTTGGTGGCGATGATGAATTGGTTACGAGGGATATTGTACTGTCGGAGAACGTAAAGTTCAGCCACTTTGACGACAGAGTATGATGCAGATGCCTACTTTCTTCAAAAACTTTCCGACCATTCTCTCGGATTCGCCATTGGAGTAGTTGTTCGATGTATCGATCGTGTTGATTCCTTGGTCCCAGGCAGATTTAAGAACTTTTAGAGATTGTTCTTCACCTGCGACCCAGTCCTGAGGGAGAGTCATGGCCGCTAAGTATTTCCCCAGGCAATCGATCGGTGAGCATTTCGTACCTGCCAGTCTGGAAGACCGAAACTCATTGCACCCAGCTTAGAGGACATACGTGAGCCTTCCGTGTTCGAGACAAGACAGGGAGCAGTGGCAACTAACTATGGGGACCGATACTTTGAGACCAGACGATCCCAGTCGGCGGTAGTAGACTTGCTGCTTGGTCTCGGGGATTGCCATCTCTTCGAAAGGAAGTGAGTATGCTTTGTGTTTGATTTGATCTCCATCGTAGGCTTCTTATATACCGAAAAATTCTCGCAGAAGGACCCCGGAGGCGTTCCGAGCCAAAGCTGTTTTGACCTTCGGGTCAGCCATGCACTCGCCAGCAATGAATATCAAATGTTAAACTCATCGGACGGACTTCATCCGAATTAATTGGCGGGGAGAGTGCTATCGGTAGCTCATCCGACTCCCAGGTCAAGTGACTTTCATGGGTTTCGCGGGTTTCATGCAACAAATTACAATACACTGAGCTCCTACATAAACACCAGCATGTCAGTGCATATTACTCAACTCAACAGGATAAGAACTTCTCCCGCGTTCACTGTCCCCCCTTCTCGGATACGTTCCTCGTCTCCAGAACCAAACCCTATGACTTTCTTTCCGACATTCTTGGCACCCGCTTTAACTGGAATTTCGGTCTTCATGGCTTCGAGGATGATCAAAACATCGTTAGCAGACTGGATTTCGTCCCCCGGCGCCGCCTTAATTTTCCAGATGGACGCTGAGAGTGGTGATGTGATCGTGCTGGTACCGGCTACGAAAAGGTTTTGAATCATCTTGAACGACACCCCGTGAGTTGAAAACGACCTACCGGTACCAGACGAAGTCGACTTCTGGGTTGTCGGGACTGCATTGGCTTTCTCCTTTGAGGATATCCATTCTTGTAACAACGTCTGCTCCTCCTGATTGACCTCGACGACGGCCCTGGCCTGTGATTTCTTGAACTCATCCACCTGCGCTTGTATAGGCTTGACAAAATTGAGGTATTCTTTGACGGAGAAGTTCACGTCCTCAATCTAGGAAAACAAAGCTGAGCAACCTAGATATCCAATGGGACCAACAAAACACGTACCTTGAACTTGTACCTCCCTGCATCGAACTCCCGCTCGAGCTGAGTGGCGTGTCAGATAGATATTATCCCAAAAAGAGAGAGACCTACCGCGGGATACTCATTTTCATCGATCACCTCGAACCTAACTTGATCGAACGACTCGTACAACCAAGGTCTATCGGACCCAAAGTCCTCGCCCTGGCACCATGTGTTCCAACCTGGCAACGTTCTTCCATAGAGTTGATAACCGCCAGGTGATTCGACGGGGTATATAGCGGCCACTACGCCTGCAATGCCAATAGCTCCCTGACAGTTGTCTGTCAGAATGGGTGAGAAGGCCAGGCATCGATAAGGCAACTTACCCTGGGAGTGTACGTGCGTGAAGGATTCATTTTCTGTCCCACTAACCTGCACCGTGGGTCAATCTCAAAATCTAGAATTAGCACGGCAGGCGAGACAGGGAAGATCAGCCCCGTACCGGTACCATGAAAGGCAAACCGAGGTAGAATCCAACTCCTATTACGAGCTACCGGGGAGACAATTGATGTCAGGAGGTCGTAAAGTGCGCGTAGGTACTCACCCAGTCCGAGGATATAAGCTTCTTCAATGCTTCTTCCGAGTCCTTCAAGCCATTATTGCGAGCAAGGTACTCCGTGTTGCTTGGTAGGTATACCGCTTTGTCTCGAATCGTCTTCATGTACTTGCTGATTGCTTCTTTATTCCATCCATCATCCAAGACAATCGGTAGAGTGATACGCCGACCGGGGAAAATCATCTGGGAATAATCATCTGGCGTTGCATTGTAGGCCTCCGCGAGGGCGTCGACTAACGTGCTGAGCGAGGATATACACGATGGATCGAAGTAAACCTAGCGTGCAGACCATGTGAGTAACTACTCCGAAGCGGAGGCCGAGATGGTGCACACCATTGTAGATCTCACACACGGGCAGAACCGTTTGATGCCTTTGACGTTCGACCTCCTCACTTCCTCTTCGAAGGCGTGGATGCGCGCTCGTACAACAAAGTCCAGCGTCATTTCCCCAACCTCCACGAGGATACATGAATCGCCCGCCTAGCAAAATCATTCCATAAGAATTGTGTTGCCTGAGGGTTCAACACCACTAACCAAGCGGAAAACAGCCTGGGGTTTGCTTTGGGTCTGGGGTATGATTCGAAGCTTGGGGTCATAGCTTGTATCCTCAAGGGTTGCAAAAGGGTTTGACAATTCTCCTGGTAACGAGCTGGAGCCGGCACAGCGCGCTATAGTCTCTAAGAACTGTTCAGTCTTCTGTCGTATCGATCTCGCCTGATCCCATGGCACTCTTGTAAACTGTATCGTATCGCCAGGACTGAATTGCCCCGTCTTCCACCTTCACTTGTTGAGCTTCGTAAACATGGGGTATGATGAAGGGACATACCAGTCAGCTTCACATATAGTAAAAGCACAGATATATCCTCCCATATCCGGGCCTTCCACAGTAAGGATGACCGGAGTGTCCCCATTGATATTGACTGTACCGAGCGCGTACCCAGAATCTAAGATGTTAGACGGATGCGAGCCGCCTTCACCTCCGTCTTGCCTCGCCCACGATATCGCCTTCGCTCCCTCTAATCTGATACCCATTCGGTTGCTGGATGCTGCTACCTTCCAGTGTGTGATGTATAAGTTGTCTATCCCCTCGGATGTGATATACGATTCGTCTCCGTGAGGGCCGGGCAAAACATGGACAACCCAGTGAGACGGATATGTTGGAATGGCATACGAAGAGAGTTTCCAGCCAGGTTGTACGCGAGGGAGCTTCCCTGCATCGCTGGCCAGCGCGATCTCATCTCCCGGTAACAGGGAGCGTCCCTAGAAGTAGGCTTTCGTTAACATAAGACATCAAGAGATACTTGACTGACTGACCTGATATCCACCGAGACCCATTGAAGTCGATTTGGACCCTAGGTACGCCGGAATGCTCGGGAATCCTCCCCTCAAAGCGACATAACATCTCAGGCCACCTTGGCCTTCACCCCTGTCCTCGAGAAGTAACCTTCCGTCAGCGGGTACTACGGTGGTCGACCACATAGACACTTCGGCGCCGTTCACTGATACAGCGACTGGTTTTCCTGTAACTGCCACCACTGTTTCGACGTGAAAATGCAGCTCGCATTCGACATTTGGAACGACGATAACTTCCAGTCCTTCAGTGGTTTGGGGGTTGCCAACAAGGGAGTTTCCAATTCTGAAAGCCACCCAGTCCATAGCCCCGCTGCGTGGAATACCGAGGCCCATAGTACGACCAGGATAGTCCTGTATTGACGAGTCTAAACCTGGAGCAATGACCGTGAAGGAGCTAGGGTCGGAGCGTTAAAGCGTTCCAACGGGATATCGTGCAGTCACTTACCTCGGGGTGAATTTGAAGGTGTCCAAGAAGTGTGTAGTTCCACGTCCACCACGGAACACACCAGTGTTCACTACCGCTTTTAGGTATTCAAGGTTATTCGGTAGTCCGTATATCCGAACTTCATTGAGAACTTGACAAAGTCGAGCGATGGCTTCATCCCGGGTGGGTCCACATACAATTAGCTTAGAGATAAGAGGGTCAAAGTGGGGAGATACGGAAGTTCCTGTAGCTACCTGGAGGGATTAAGATCACGATGAGCCCCTCGACGAAAGAAAAAGTTCAGAAACACACCCAGGTCTCCACCCGTAGCCAGTCATAACCAGCGTCTTCTCTCAGGTCGACAAATTGGAGAACGCCAGGACAGGGTTTGAAGTTCTCAGAGGGGTTCTCAGAGTAAACTCGGACCTCAATCGCGTGTGAACTGGTGACCTCTACGTCCGTCTCCGCTCCAGGAATTTCGGTCTTGTCCCGTTCAGCGATTCCAAGTTCGATCATTGACCTTACGAGATCTAATCCTGGACGGATGGCTTCCGTAACGGGATGTTCGACCTATCCAAAAATAACGTTAGTCAGTAGTCAGCCCCCAAGCTGTGGCGTCCCAATTATACCTGAATACGGGTGTTCATTTCCAAGAAAAAGAATTCTCCGCTTGCATCGTCCACGATGAACTCGACTGTTCCTGCGGCGGTACCGAAGGCTTCAGAGCAATACACTGCAGCGAGGAATAGAAGACTACCTGCCGAGCTATATTTTATAGCTTGACCAAGGCGAACTGCTGCACTACACATCTTCTCTCGGAGGTCTGGGTGAGGATAAGATAAATTGAGCTTTGTAACCATGGGGGTGAGAGCATACCAACGCGATCAGCAAAGAAAGGACTGGGGGACTCTTCGATGACTTTCTGATGCCTTCTCTGTATACTACATTCCCGTTCACCGAAATGTACAATTTTGCCATCTCCGTATCCAAAGATCTTCGTTGAGTCAGTAACTCTTGTCCATATGGATGCCAAAAAGAATACCCGCACTTGGATCTCGATGTGACGAGCAGCAGCAATATATCTCTCTATAAACACTCTTCCGTCACCAAAGAGGGCCTGAGTTGGGCTTCAGCGCGGTTTGAGCGACATCAACCTCGACACGCGTACCTTTGCTCTGTCAACCGTACCCTCGAATTTCTCGCGAAGCTCGCTCTCACTACTACATATCACCATACCCATCCCACCTCCTCCAGACGTAGCCTTCAAGATGACTGGATAGCCGATCTTCTCAGCAACAACGGCCACGGCATCCTGTTCGTTCCTCACGACGCCACCAGATCCCGGAACAACGGGGACGCCCGCCTGAATAGCAATACCTCTAGCCTCATGTTTGATTCCCATCATCCTTATGACCTCTGGCGTTGGACCGAGCCATGTAACCCCATTCTCGATGAAAAGTGCTGCAGCATCTGGATCTTCTGAGATGAACCCATAGCCAGGATGGATCAGGGTGACATTGTGGGCCTTGCAGATTGAAAGAATATCTCGAGTCGACCGGTATGCGCTGAACTCTGAGCTGTTACCAACCGGCAGGGCTACGGCTTCATCGGCCAACGAGACGTGCGGGGCAAGTGCGTCGGATGGTGTGTAGATCGAGAGAGTTCGTATTCCTATCTTCTTCGCCGTGCGAATGATTCGAACAGCGATTTCTCCGCGATTCGCGACCAGGAGTAAGTGTTCTGCAGTAGACATAGTACGGCGTGAGAGGCGGGGTGCAAGCCGCGTCTTCAGACTCTTCACAGGCTATGGTCATTCTTGACGTCGTGACCAGATATGCTTCCAAGATCAGCCGCGCCGATTGATAAGGGACGTCTCGAATCCGGACACCTTCAAACTGTTCACGCGATCGTCCCTGCGCCAAAACATTTGAAATTCGGAGTCATGAAATACACGATTTCAAAATTTGCCATACTTCGCCACCTGGTGATCTCAATTGTGGCCCGCCGAACGGTTGTGCTCATCAACAAGACCTTTGACCAGAGTCGCTATCTCCACAGCCCCCTAAGTGATACGCGTGAGTTGGCGACAGATATAACAGAGGAGAACACTCACAGGAGTGTCCGAATGACAGCAAATCGACACCTCATCGACGTTCATGTCGAAAGGCAGAAGCTGTCCGTCGATGGTCGTCACTTTCCTATCTCGAAGAAGGGTATTGACCTGGTGGCCGTGAGCGGAAGAAGCGGAAATGGCACAGCTTAGCTTACACGCTTCTGTACACTCTCATGCGTCACATGGGCGTGGACTCTGGAGAAAATACAGATATGAATTTCAGGGGAAGGAAGACCCTTAGCCAAGCCTACTGACTTCGTGATCAGGAGTTTGCCTTCGGGGCTGTAATCCAGATCGGCAAACCATTCTGAGGAGAGTTTTTCTGAACCAGGGGCGTTCAAGAGCGTTCAGTAAGGGGAAGACACGTACCAGGGATGAATTTCACACCGAGCTCCTCGGCAGCTTCCTGGTGGGCAGTTCCGGCCAAGCCCACGAAAGCGATATCTTCACCTGCAATCGAAAAAATCTTACATACCCCCACAGCCGCTCGGGCCAACGGCAGAGACCTCGAGGTTTGTCCGTAGATAGCACCATGAGGTTTGATCTGAGCATTTGAGAACGTTGTATCACCTTAAACCAACCGATCACTCACATGGTTGAGCTTCATTCCGTGTTTAGACAAGAAACCCTGCAGAGCTCCGACCTGATACACGAAGCATGACTCGAGCTCGTCCTAGAAAAGCTACGTTCATATCGCGTACTGAGAGATTGGGAGAATGGTCTCACAGGTGTCATGGACATTTCTCGTCGGCCGAAACCTTGTCTATCGGGGAGAGAAGGATGGGCGCCGACGCGAACCCCATTCTCCTTCGCGATAGAGACCGTTTTGTCCATGATTGAGAAGTCGCTAAGGAGATATCAGGACGCACGAACATGGAGCATGGAGAAAGACAACAGTCGCACGATGCGTGAAAACCGCAGGCAACATTCGCGAGATGAATTGTCTTCATGAGCGAGGCGTCATCAGCCTGAACGAAAGGTTACTTGAGAGTCAATTGAAGAATCGGAGAGGTATTGCCCGGACCATCGTGTAGAGAGAAAACCCCTGAACTTTCGTTAGTCTTTGTATCGTAGATTAGAGGGTGGCGGCACCTCTCCCATGTCACAATTGACAGTAGCCTTCAGTGATTTACTTGCCATCTTGGTGGTTCGAAGTCAAGATGAAGTGGAAATTATGGGTGGAGAGTCGCTTACTCAAGCATGGTATGATGATGATGGAATAAGCACATGTTATTCACTCGACAGTACCGGACGCAACGATAGTAACTGTTTTCTGAGGCTTGCCGCCCTCATTGCCTTGAGCTTCAATCTCTCTTACCACTTCCATTCCTTGGACAACTTCGCCAAAGACGACATGACGACCATCCAGCTTGAAGAAGCGCAATCAGACAGGCTGAATACATGGATTCCTGAAAAGTTCAAGACTTACCCATGATGTTACGACTGTGGTGATGAAAAACTGGGGTAGGTGACATAGGATGACATTTAGCGTTGGTTGGTGAGATTATTCCAGAGAACAGCCGAGGTCGTACCTGCGAACCATTCGTGTGAGGACCACCATTGGCCATGGACAACATCCCCGGTTTTGAATGTTTGAACTTGAAACTCTCGTCTTCAATCCAAATTAGGTTGGTCGGAGAAATGGGATCACTAACAACCCACCGGCGAATTTTGGTCCATAGATGGACTTTCCCCCAGTTCCATTGTGATTTGTAATATCACCGCCCTGCACCATGAACTAGGCTGAAGGAGTCGGTATAAAATATGTGCTGTGGCGAGGAGCACATACCCCAGGAATTATTCGATGAAATTTGCAGCCAGCATATCCAAATCCATGTTCGCCCGTCGCGAGTTGACGAAAGTTTCGACTGGTTCTTGGTACAATGTCGTCGTAGAGCTTGAAAACAATGCGGCCGATGAATCCTCCGTTTATCTCTATGTCAAACTGCAGGTTTTGAGTAAGGTATTCGCAGGCAGGCAAGGTCAAGCCTACATAGACATCGGGACTAGCACCAATTTCGGGACCATTTAGTAAAGCATAACTCGCCGGGCTAGTAGAGCACCAACTGTTTTGGACTTTTGCTTATGACAGAATAACGACGCACGAGTTAGGAGGAGGAGGAGGCAATGAAGACGGCAAAAAGAGAAGACAGTGAGGCTGGATTATATAATCAAATGGAGGACCTCACCTGAGACGATGCATGTTGGCAACTTTTTTTACGGAGTGGTGATGTAGCTCCTTCGAACACAATTCAGACACCCGCTTTTTATCCCTTCTCAAACACCTATCCTCGATTAGGATCAAATCTCTAATCGGCAGCATGGAGGTATTCAATGGGGTGAGTTCTGGTGGGCATCTAGTGTGGTGCACAGTGACGCTCACAGGAATCGCCACTATACGAGTCCTTCATACCTTCTAAACGTCACTCATAAATCACTAGACTGGCATCGCTCACAAACCCTGCCCCCGCAAGCTGGCTGCTCGTATGTTCTGTCTCCCCGAGATTTACATAATACCGCAGCAAGGTTCCATCAAAGCAAGACTGTTCCAGGATCTCGCATGCCATCTTGAATGGGCAATCATCTGGTGTGGCAAGCGTTGAATAAGGCCCAGTCATCAATTTTGTCAAGTGGATCTCGACGAGCAAGCTTCGGCACCTACGTTCACTCTGTCTTGGACTTCCGACCCCATCGTCGTTAATTCGGAGTCGAGACTCGTGCGGTGCACCATGGAATGATGCAACAGGCCTTCAGGGCTCATTTTCAATGGTGATTCTGACTCGCCTCCAACTATTGCTGAATAGGACACGACCAGAATGATTCGATCCCGACGGAAAACTCCGGTCAGTTAGTTTTAACTAGATCGCCAAGTCTTCGGCGGTGGTGATTCAGGTTGTGGTCCAGGTGCTGATCGACCTATTTCGAGAATTCTGAACTCCATTTCACGCTATCTACCTTTTTGGCAGCGACGATCATGGTACGGGAGGGTTGAGACCTGTTTAGACATTGCCTACAAGATACGACTCGGAATTGGGGGTTTGTATGATGTATTCCGGAACCAACGCCCCATTCTTGTTTTTAATGGGCGAGTAGGACCCGTGTACCTTGACGGACGCCACGATCGTCTCGTCTATCTCTGGTGACGGTAATGTGATTGTGCCGCTATTCATCCTTGCGCGGGAAGCCGGTCACAATTGAAAGAATATCCCTCCACGCGTTCGTGTCCCTTCTCTTCCAAAACGTCTTCACCTCGTAATCGATAACGTTCTTAAGGCGCAGATCTCGATATCAAACCTGTTCCCGCTCTCTGACGGGTCCGGTCTTCTATGGTGGTGTATCTGTTCGACCCGAGTCCAGCCCCAGCTCCAAATGAGGGCTACAGCAATCCCTCGGATTCCACAGCGAGGTGGAGAAAGTTAACACATGTTCTTTCATGAGATCCAACTGTAGAGAGTCTAGGCCAGTACCCACTAGTCTCGCCTTTTCGATGCTTGGGAGATGTTCGGGGAAACACAGCTATCTTGAACCACCGGAACTTGACCGGAGCCACTAGGGCTGGTCCTGGAAACGGGCCGGCCCCGAATTTAGCGAATCTTGAGCTTGATCCTCGATAACGAGTCCACGACCCCAAAATAGACGGTGGGTTCTCATCCCGAGCCAGCAAAGCGGCGCGGCGGGTCCAAAATCCGTATGCCTCCAGTAAGATCTAGCACAAGTACGGGTGTCCCCGCGCCACCTACGTTGCAAAAAATGATCCAAGTCACTAGACTCGCACTCGCACCTGTGAAAATGAACCACACAGCCCAACATGTGGGCTCAATTCATGTAGATTTCGTGAAGATCGAAGCTCGGGTGCAATCGCCATCCTGACAGTGTGGAAGTGATAATCGACGCCGGGTTCTGCGAGAACGCGTCCTTAGAACGTGAGATGTTCAATCAGAATAGCGAGGAACGGAATCATAGGATACTAGTAGGGGCCAAGTACCTCCGCCAGAATACAACGGTAGAATTCAAGGTTCAGAGACTTTCTCTTACATCACTCACGAAGCTAGGAACGTGTAACGTATCGCCATTGAACGAAGCAACGAGCATAACTTTACGTTCAATAACAGGCTA
Organism: Marasmius sp. AFHP31; assembly: GCA_024721195.1. Taxonomy (NCBI): domain Eukaryota; kingdom Fungi; phylum Basidiomycota; class Agaricomycetes; order Agaricales; family Marasmiaceae; genus Marasmius; species Marasmius sp. AFHP31. The sequence goes on from JANHQD010001036.1 coordinate 40,646, forward strand.
GCTTTGACACGCCTGAAGCCGGGGGTTATAAACATTCTGTCCGGGTCCCTGAAGTCTGAGTTAGGTCGTGGTCACAACACGTGTAAGTGTGACAACCGCGTTCCAGCAGAGGTTTTTGTGACTTAAACGCCTCAGAACTTTCGAGAGCTTTTGGACTGGCAGACACTCTAGTCGAGAAGACTAATACCAAAACTGAAATGAACTTCTCACACGGCAGGGGGACGCGGCTAAGTCAGACCGTGGCATAAAAACGGTGGTCAGCCCCACATGCCTACATGTGCCGCGAGCTCAGCAAGGCTCAGGCTAGCAATGGGAGGAGTGATGATACTATGATGCCATTAAGAGGCAACTCCTTCGTCAGTTGCTCAGTGTTGCTCAGTGAGGCGAGGAGTGACCACCCGAGTCTCCAGAAAGTGGGCCTAGATAAGTATGTCATGGGTGTCTCCGCCTTGGACTCTCGCAGTAGCCCTGTACTGTGCCTCCGGAGGGTTGTCCTGTCCACTTTCCCTATCCAATCTCTTCATCAGATGTTGGTCATTGGTTTGATGCCGTACTTAGCAAGCCGGCGTCGACGCTTGTTGAAATATCACGTCCTCAGGCCGACATGTTTTCGATTGTGGGTTCCGTTTTTGCCATTGGTCTGGAAGTTTGAACGGGTCGGGGCTGGGCGGCCTGAAATACCACACATATCTATATTCAAGAGCTGTCTATCTAACTAAAAGCAGATAACAATAGACTCAATAATACTTGCCTCCGTATTCCCCCTTGATAATATCAGCCGCCCTTTCAGCAATAATATAAATCGGCGTTTGTATGTGCGTTCCTGGTATGAAGGGCTGTTGCCATTCATCAACGTCGGCTTCACTCAAAGGAGCAAAATAGAATCGAGAAGGACGTACGAAAACCGAAGCATCCACGACCCCCACCCCCTTTGCTCCCTTCAACTTCAAATTCGGATCCACTACGCCGTGTCTGCCGCCCTTCCTGCTCATCGCGGCACTCCCAGATGGGTGTCTCAACGAAAAGGCTTTGGACCCGATGAATTCATGGATCGTCGTTACCGTCCGGGAACGTCTCGTTGTTGAGTGGACCCAAGAGAAAGTCGTTGAAGACCGTGGCATTCAGGAATCGTCTCGCAGCGTTATATCCGACTTTGAGGACGTAGGCGTCAGCTTCTTCGCTCAGCATGTTGGGATTGATCAGCGGGGAGGCGTAGGGTTGAGTCTAATTTGACCATCTGACAAACGAGAAAAAAATTATTGACGGGAACCCTTTTAGATGAAGCCTAAGGACTACTCACAAGACCGAGGGTTTAGATTGCAGATAATAACAGCAACCGTGGATTGCGTGGTGGCTTCAACGTTTCGCTGTAGAGTACGTGAGGCGGTTAGCTAGTATCTTTCACATGAGTGATACACATACTAAGAAGATCAATTCATAATGGCCGGCCTTCTTCCCAGGTGCAGGATCTGGCAAACCGAACCTCGACCTCGGACATCCTCGAATACCCTCTCATGTTCGTACTTAAAATCGTCAGCCGTCCCGACCTTGTCTCGTTCTATTCCTTCATCCACTCGACACGGTCTTCGTCTGTAGGAAAAGGTTCATCCGAGTAGAACTCGATTTGCAAAACCGGATGATCAGCGAACCGTTCACCAACTGAGGATTTGTCGACAAGCGTCTCAATCCCCATCGCGTCCAAGTGAGATTTAGGTCCAATGCCGGAGAGCAGAAGAAGTCGTGGAGTGCGAACCGCACCGGCGGAGATGATGATCTCTTTAGTGGCAGTGAAAATGGTGGGTTCTGGAAGTGCGAACCATAATTACTCAGCTCATTGAAGAGATGTAAATAGCCATTTCTCACCTCTATCCGAACTCGCAGATGCTTTGACCGAGCGGAACCTCAGGACAGGCTCACTATAGGCTCCATCGGGAAGGATGCGCGTAACAAGTACGTTGAGCACGACGTCAATGTTGTGTTCTCCTACTTATAAACGCCGGCTCTAGATAAGCGGTGGCCGAACTTTCATGTTCGCCATTGCGGACCGTGGCGATTTGGAAGTCTATAGGTAGCATGGTTATGAATGCAGTTAAAAATGGCGAAGACTCGGTTGCGCACCAACACCGAGCTCGTTGCCATCATTCATGTCGAGGTTGTAGGGAAACTCGTCCCCAAGCTCTTGAATCGCGGCGATAACCTTCGGATCCAAAGAGGAGGGGAAATTGGCGAGACTGTCGGCCACCAATCCTGAGTATCCATGAATTGAAACATTGACTTGCTTGAAGGTGTCGTGGCCATCCTAAATGGCGGATGGGGATCAGTCTCGCTGCCGACATCAAAACTGGGAAAGAAGACTACCATGAACGGGGTAAGCTTCTCGTTCTGGGAAACGACGATACCACGATAAGTAAAGAAAGAGTCCGCGGAGCGAACTGACTTACGCGTAAGATATAAGGCATTAAGTTCTCCCAAGACCACTTCTCATCCCTATCGTAGATTTGAGAGGAGCCACGAGTGTAGGCCATGCCACCTGTATAGCGGAAGTAAGTCGCGGACGAGCAACCACCGGGGATGTGAACTCACTAATACTACTGGTGCCGCCCAAAACATGTCCCAGATGATACTCCAAGGTTGTTTAGGTTGGATTGCGGAGTCGATCTACACATAACATTAGCGTGACTAGTACTCAACAGGTGACATGCAGCAAATGCGAACTGACTTCTAATTCCAATCTGCCTTTGAGCCCGTCACTTTTGGATAGAATGCCGGAACCTCGAAGTGTGATTCGTCGGCGTTCCTATAACGGGAGGTCGATACGTTTGCTTCGGTACACAAGAAAAATGTGCTTTACTTACGTTGCACCGGCTTCCAATACCAAAACAGAGCTGTGTTTGTCTTCTGCCAAGCGGTGTGCAACTGCAAGGCCAGCCGTTCCGCCTGTTTCCAGTTTTCAACTGATAGTTCGTAAAGTTTTCAGAGAGATCGACGGACCTCCCACAACGATGTAATCACACTCCTGCTCGTGAAGAGGTAATTCGGTGAGATTCTGGTAAATCCTCCCAGCCAGACAGGGTGCAGCGAGAAGATTTAAAAGCGAGGCGACGAGGTTAATTTCTATGTTCTTTATGCTTGCTGGTAATAAAAGACCCTCGAGACCAAGGATATTTGCTTTTATACATTCCGTGGTGAGGACACGGTTACATTATTCGCGTACGATAATGGCGTAGGGCGTAGATGCCCTTGGCCTGGTCGTAGTCTCTCGCGCCATCTTGAGAATACCGGGAAGATTATCGTTCTAACCTGGTCTGGTGTAGAGTGCCGCGCCTGAGTTACTTTTCGATGACAGCCCGAACTGGAGCAATAGAAGGTTGCTTCAGTGGACAAGAGATACGTTTAGGGTGTTCAGACTCACCCAAAACCCATTTGATATCCACCGTCTGAAGGTGCTCAACTCGAGCCGTCGTGCTAACCATTCGATCTCATCAAGTTACGCAACATCATCAAACTATGGACCGGCGAATTGCTTGCCACAAATACGAATGGTGGTTACTTTTCGTTCGAGTCATAAACGTTCGGGTCGAAGCGCGTCACCACGAGCCACGGCCGCTGCTGACACGCACAGCGCCTTGACACAACATGTTCGTGTTGCCATTTAGTCGTGACAAGTATCAAGAAAACCTGAATAAATCGATCAGCATTGGTTTTGCCCGAACACGGGAAAGATAGTTGGCTCAACTACTCGCGTTCACGGATCCAAAGACACTTGATTGGGTTCGTAGAGGGATGATGTGGGCAGTTGGAAACCATTACACGACAGAGGCTGGGATGATGGTAGAAGGCAAAAGATGCGAGCTCGCAAGAGGTGGTCCGGCAGGCAAAATCGTTCGCCATGTTTGAGGTTGGGGTCGTCGCGCAAAATGGGTTTTACTGTTCAACATCGATGAATTGGACTGAAAGCCTGTAAGATAGTGATACATTTGTGCGCGAATTAATCGAAGGTATAAAGTAGTGGTCGTCGGAATATCCAGATATACCCGCAAAGTCCCTAGTTCTACATGGTGATAGAGGAAGAAAACAAAGAAGAGAATACAGCTATAGACATTCGAACTATGAATCAGAATCGAGCGGAGAAAAACATCCAGGTTCACGCTCTCCTCCAATTCTGGGAAGCTCCAGCGCTTCCGCTCTTCTTCGAGGCCTTGTTGGCACTTGAAGGCGAGCAAGCACCTTTCGAGCGAGCGGCACCAAGCATAACACCGCCAGTCATCACTGCCGTCTGACCGCCCTTGTAGTTGTAGCGAGTAACGTCGGTTTTCGTACGGTCGACGAGGCGGAGATCAGAGCGAGAGACAGTGGAGGTGGGGGCAGGAGCACGGCGTGCGGGTATCGTGATGGGAGACACTTTAGGTTTCGTAGTAGTCGTAGGCATGATTTTGGTCGTTATAGACGCGCGGATCAGGTCGAGGCTTGGTTTGGACTGCGCAGGCGAGGTGCAAGGGGAGCTGCATGCCGACGAGGCCACAGAGGTGACAGAACCGCTCGATGAGGTGGCCGAGAAGAGAGAGCTGGCAGAGGAGATGTCTGAACCAGCATCAGACTCCGAGTCGGAATCGCACTCGTCTTCCTCGTCCTCGTCGTCAGAGATCATGATGACCTGCGAGAGCGGGGTGGGTTTACGTTGGAATGGGGTACGAGGGCGAGATACAACTGGCCGGATGGCCGCAGTCGTAAGGGGCTTGGTAAGGGCCTTGCTGGGAGACTTGGCAGTGGTAGTGGTAGATCTCGAACGAACCGAGTCGAGAGCACGGGAGAGAGAAGAGAGGGAAGGTCTCGAGCTGGAGGGAGAAGCCTCCTTTGCCTGTGGTTGCGAGTGGGGAATGTTCGACGACTCAGACCAAACGGTGGTGAGTTCGGACCCGCTGGGGGACCTGATTTGGATCTTGCCCTCCAACACAAAAACAACTATTCCCTGGCCTTCGGGAGCCAAAAGACGAGCCCAATCTGCCCATTTGATACCCGACATGAGGCAAGCGGTGTATATGGGCATAGGCGGGAGGGAGTATGGCGAGAGGAACAGAGTGAATGGGGCCGACGTCTTAAAGAAGGTGGCCAGTAGCTGCTTTTGGAGGATTTGTCGATGGAACAGGACAGTGACGGAGGGATAGGCCTTCATCAAGGGACGAGTCAGGAAGTTGATGAGTTCGAAGAGGGTCTTGGAGGATTGGAATGCCATGATTTCAAAAATGAGAGTTGTAGAGATTAGTTGGGTGGTCTTGGTTTGAGTATGCAGATGTCAGACAGTTGTGTTGTTTTCGGAGATCTGTGGGAGAAACAAATATGAGGGACAGGAAATCCATGAATATAAAAGATGGCTCACACAAAAAAGAGAGGGAATTAGCTACAGATGGGTCGTGAAAGATGAGGTAGAAGCTCAAGAGCGAAGAGGAAACGAAGAGATGGAGTGGGAGTTGACAAGTCGGTTGAGGTCGTCGAGATCGATGAAAGCACTGGGCTTGATGGATGTAATCTCCGGCTCGAGCCATGTTATATACCTGAGGAGAACAATAACAAGGCTTGTCGTGAGCACATTGTACGGGGAAGAGTAGAACAATGGCGGGAGGAGACAATAAGGCTCGAATAAAAGGTTTGCCGAAAAGGGATATTTGGCGAAGCTTGACATGACCCCGGGCCGACGGGCGCTTTCACCGGCGCCAATTCTCTTCGATCCTCCCTCCGAGTGCCGACGAAGTTGAGGGAAGTTCGAGAAGTCTAGGTATAGCGACATGCATTCTCTGAGTGACAAGGTCAAGATCAGGGTGTCCTATTTTCCAGACGCGCATAGTCGCTGCTCTCGAGGATACCTTCCCAAGGCCCAATTGTTGACATGCTCTGTTCTGACGGTGACGGCATGCAATGTCGAGGGTCGGGACTCTAGAACATCGTACTCGGGTGCAAGGGCGTCTGGCATCTGCAAAGAACAAAAAGCCACTTTTGGAAAGTGAATAAAGTTTTTGCTGCGTGATGTAACGCTTTGTACCCTTCAAGTCATTCGAAATACATTAGCCTTGTTACGTGGAATTACAACGAAAGAGAGACCATACGGTGATATGTGCCAAGCTCTCAACTAGTATCAGGCTTCATTCCTACTTTCATTTTTGCTTCCATGTCTTCCCCTCGTACTCAATGCAACTCCTGTTCATAAGCTTCCATCACCAACTTCTTATACATCTCGGACCTGGGTTTGATGTTACACTTGAAGGGAAGTGGACGGCTGGAGGCGACACTTGTTAACCAAAAAAGGGTGACTACTAGGAAGGGACAACCAGCGACTTACTTCAGAACGTTGCTAATATACTCCTCCCTTGGTTCAATCAATGCCCCGTTCTCATCGACCGCTTTCGAAATGTTAAAGGCAGCGAGTATACTTGCAGCTGAGATGTACATCGTAGACATCGCTAGATGACGTCCGGGACAAATACTAAAGTCGAATCGAGTTTCAATCAGCACGCTGGATGACCCAACCATCCGACCCAACTCACCGTCGTCCAAAACCGAACCCAGAGGTGGTATCTCTGATCGCGGGATTGATCTTCCCATCCTTGATCCATCTCTCAGGCTTGAACGCGTATGGATCAGGATACATCTCCTCGTCGTGAAGGAATGCCCTACATAATGGATGAGACGGCCAGTCAACTCCGACCGAACAGCAAGAGGGTGGCAAAAGCTCACCAGGTATTCCCAATAACAGTCGAGTCCTTCGGGATTCTATACCCCCGGTACTCATCTTCGACGTGGGTGTAATGAGCTACCCCAATAGGCGTAGCAGGCTGCCATCTTTGCACTTCTAGCAACACTGCTTGCAAATAAATCAGCGATTCCCGGTCCCGGAAGTCCGGTAGTCTCCCTTGTCCAACGACACGGTCGAGTTCGGCTTGGGCTTTGCGCTGAGTTTCAGGAAACAAAGTCATAGCGAGTATAAAGCTGAGGAGGATCGTGAACGTGGTGTCAATTCCCGCTGGACATGAAGAATGAGAGGAGAGCCCAAGTATGAGGAACAAAGGGGATTGCAGGTCAATATCCGTGCGCACCTGAATACATAGAACCGGCAGTATGCATCAGTTCTTGCTCCGTATATCCGCATTCGTTTGGATCTTCATATAACTTCGTGAGCCGATTCGAAACGAACGAGGGAAGTGCTGTTCCGTTTTCCTTTGAGGGGGACCCTTGTGAGCGTCTGACTTCGTATCCCTGGAGTCCGAATGCAACGCACCATCTGCTTCTTAACGATTCCGAATGGCAGAGCACTCATCTCGACATACAGCTTATTCCATTCTCTAGCCTTCCGCTTGAATCCAGCACCAGGAAACCATGCCGGGACATATTTCAAGATTGGAAGGACGTCCTGCGTGAGTGTAAAAACGGGAATTGAACTCTAGAGGCAAAGCTGTGAAATGGGAGGAGGCGTACCACCATGAACGTGCCCGGATTTACGGCGTGATTCGCCGCTTCTATTGCTTTTTCAGCGATACTGATGACCGGGTCGTCTGGACCTTGCAAATCGAGGCCATAAGCCACAAAAATGATTAGAGTTCCTGTCATCCTGGAGACGTGGCGTTATCAGCATCATTCTGAAAGAGGCTAGAGGGAGAAATATCCCAAAGCTCACTGGCGTAAATGATTCCTATAGTGCTCGGGATCTGACAACAGGCTCCTGAGTAGAGCGCGGTTGACCCGAAGTCCTTGGGATTCATGTCGAGACGAGTCGTTGAGAGGAAATTCTAAAGAACGCATGCGTAGAAGAGGGTTATTGGTAGAGCAATCGACCCAAACAGATGTTGTTCTGGCTTATGTACCTTGATGAAACAACCTCCGGCAAGTCTTCCAAGAATTGCCGTAAGGAAGAGTGATAAAATCCTTATTCCATCCCATTCTAGAATCAGGAAATCGAGTTCCTCGTTAGCAATCCTAGAAGAGATTCAGGGCAAAACCCACAGATCGTGTAACATCGGAAGCTGTGGCCTTAGGGTAATTCGTAAGGTGGGCATGGTCGCGCACTAATCATCAACCATTGATCTGACCTGCTTGAATAGATTCCAGATCGCCTTTCAAGTAGATCCCAGCATGTTTCGTGAGAATTGAGGACAACGATCTTTGTTCCCGCGGCGTCAAGGTACACTATGTCGGAGCCTTGATGAAACAGACAGAAGCGGCGGGAGTTATTATGTGAGAAACAAGAGGTTTTGGGGAACGAAGGCTCACCCAAGTCTTTCCCCATCTTCTCAAAAGTGTGTCCAGGAAAGCTTTTCGGCATGTCCTGTCGGGAGTATAAACACTGTTTTGTGAAAGAGGCGAGGAATGTAGAACTCACCAGCAGATTCCTTATGATGGGGAAGCCTTTCGGCCCTGGGGGTAGAGGCAACCTCATAGAACTCCCGCGCCCTATCAGCCATCGAGTCAGGTGGTATCCCAACGCAGAGGCGAGCACAAAGGACGAGATGTAAAGGGCATAGGGATGCGTGAAGGCTGAGGTAAACATGGACGATGGGAACAGCTCAAGGAGCCTCCTTTCGAGATTCGACTTCCTGGAGGGGTGTCGCTACGTCAATCTGGGAGCCGTCGTTTATCTATGGTACTGCCGACAAATCGTCGCAGACCTCGTGTCCGTTCATATGTTTGACCGGCCTAATACCAACAAAGACAGTAAACTTTGCACGGGTGTTCTGCATTTGGCTGCGTTAAGAAACTGTTAGGCCGGTGCACTAACTCGATGGGTTCAGTGAGGACATCAGATTGGATCCCGACGATTGAATGATACCTGTGACTACACGGCTGTAATCAGTTTGTTTCATTTCGAGAGGATCTGTACATATTACCGCAGAATCATCGACATCTCATATCATATCCCTATCGTCTCTTGTAGATTCTTGTGCGTCCATAGCCGTGCTACCAACTCTTCGAGCTTCCACTCCAGTACCTTCCACCACTTGGCAGGTGGCAAGCAATCGGCCCTAGTCCTGATTGGCGCGTAAATAATTTGCTTCAGCTCCCATTAAGACAGCAAGGTTGAACCGCCGATCAAAGATCACAAGTGAGCGACATAAGGCAACATACCGTTGTCAGAGAATTGCAATTTGGTAAGGCAAGTTGGGTACCCATAAGCTGGTGTGAGATCGCTGGCAGAAAAAATGGCACCGTGGCTTTTCTTTCCAATATGTACTGAGATGGCCGTCGACGTCGGTGGGGAGAGTGGAGAGCGCTCAACGGGCGTCAAAAGGCGTCAAACAGGCAAAGCCACGTGGTCTGGGCAGCCGGACCATTGGTAACCGAGTCCCGACCACCACCAGCACGACACTCGTCTACTCATTGCTGTCTCACTCTCGCTCTGAACCTCTAGCATCCTGTCACGACTCTCATGTAGAGATATCACGCGATAAACAAGCGAAACTTCCACTTTCAAGCACTGTGATGTGAAAACGTCCCTCACTTCCCAACCCCACCGCGAATATCGAGGTCTCGTAGCTCGCGATAGGAGTCAGATATCCGAAGACGTGGTGCCAGGGCAACGATATTGGGCCCTGCAGACCTTTGTTATACGAGTAAAGCGTTGGGTTTGATATTGATAGGTATGCTCGAAATTTTCCGAGGATTCGAAGGGATGGCCGCAGGTGGCAGGGGAGGTGCCTTTCCCTTTCAGTCGAGTAAGTAATACATGTTGACATGCCGGTGAGTATGTAGGCCTCAATCAAAATTTCCTCCTTAACACCCATCTAACACTTGTACAACAATTAAAGCTTCATTCGGATGGTTACCGAGCGGGAGGATGAAATCCGTACTATGACATTAACTCAATTACTGGAAGACGGCATCTTGCGCGCTGCCATCATCATGATCAAGTAGCCGTGGCTCGGAACGCGTCCGAGTGGGATCGTCTTTTCTATATATAAGAGAGACCTCCAGTAAGGTAGAGCGCACAAGAACACACCACTCATATTCTTTCACAATTCGTTCACAAGACATGTCAGCCACTCAAACCAAACAGCAAGTCTACTACCGCCGACTGGGATCGTCTGGTCTCAAGGTTTCGGTCCCCATAGTCAGTCCCATGGCCCTCAGTC